>JAVHNF010044094.1:7939-28447 GCA_034783455.1 Micropsitta finschii
GTCATCAATTAAGAAAAGTACTTACGAGCGTGATTAACTTCAAAATAGTTTTTTCCTGATTAAATGTTTTGCTGAATGTACAGTTACCAAAAATAAAAGTCAGTACCATGTTACTATTTATTTTTCTTTTCCTTTCTCTCTAGATTTCTTTAGATCCAACAAGAATAGAGAGAGTAGATAATGCATATGCTTTGTAAAGTCTAAAATGTTGTTCCAAAAAAACTTACTTTTCTTTGAACAAAATACTTTGCATCATCTTGTTTTGAGCAAACTGGACGAACTGCATGACTTAGGATAGATACCGTTCCAATGATTTGGCTTTGTACAAAACTCAGGGTAATGGAATGCATATATCATGTCCTAAATTTCTCCAGTTTCTTCTATTTAGAACAGTGTGGGTTCTATTAAGATACTTGCAAGGAAGAATGAAGCAACTTAAAAATTTGGGTTTGGTATTTAAAGGTGGGATGAAAGGGGAGTGCAGATGGAAGGTTTCCTAATGGTACAGGGAGGTTGGAACTAGATGATCTTCAAGGTTTCTTTCAACCCAAATAATTCTGTGATTCTGTATCTATCACATTGCAGTAGTTGGTGTGTTATTTGTATCAATTCATTTCAAACAGATGTTATCTTTAGAAATGGTGGTTCATTGGCAGCTTATACTATTTTACATATCCCACAGTACTAAAACCGCCTGCAGATATGACACAGGACTTGCTTAATACTTCCTGAAGCAGCAGCTGGAGGGAAGTCAGGCAGCTTTCTTAAGCTGTGCTAGGTTCCTATGTCTGTGTCTGAAATCTGATCCACTGTAGTTACAAAGAAATTTCAATATCACTACAGCTAAGCTGCAAAAATTTCCCTCCCAGCAGATGTTTGTTTACTTGGGCATTCCAGAGCTTTGCATGTATCTGGTTCTAGTTTCATTCGTACTGCTACCTTTATTTCTAAATGGTTTACACACCAGTAGGGAATTAGTTTCAGCATCTTTTAGAGTGGGAAGGAAAATGTTTATAGAGCTGAAATTGGAAAAATAGCATTTCCTATGGGAAATTAACCTGATGTGGGTATTCCCACTCTACTGGCTGTTATCGCATAACAGCCTACAAGTGTGCTGAATTTATTCCACAATGCTATATGATCTGTATTATAAATTTCTAGCAAAGATACTCAACCATCTAAAAAAAAAAAGATTGTAAGACTATTCCAGTGGTTTTGCATATCCTATGGTATCATATGTCCCTTCTTTTATTTCAGTCATCTGAGCACGTCTGCTTTTTGCTGTTGCCTGGTGCAATCAGGCAAGTAATTTTATGTCTAAATGTTCAGGAAGAAGCAGATTCATCAACTGTATTCAGTACTGTTAATAAACAAGGAAATCAGTAATGTTAAGTTCTTGTTTGTAAAGGTAATAACATGGCATATGTAAAAAGAATGCACTGATATAATGGTTTTGGTATGTACACATTGGAACAAAAGGCTATTTAGAAACCAAGGGAGCTGTAATTCAAAGCGAAAACATTAAGACATTTTATCTTAGCTGCATTTGACTTTGTGCCTTTGAAAGGGATGATGTTGCTTCTGGAAAACAAATTTTTATATTGAACACTGAAAATGTTTTCAGTAAAGTACAAATGGAATAATTTAAAATACAGGAAAGCATACATCTTAATAGAGGAGCACAGAATTTGATTTATTCTTTATCACGCTCCCTGAATATTACCTGCACCTCTAGACAAAGTGTGCTGGGTTTGGCTGGGGTAGAATTAATTTTCTTCATAGAACCTGGAATGGGGCTATAGTTTGGATTTGTGCTGAAAACAGTGTTGATAACACTGTTTTAGCTGCTGCTAAGCAGTGATCACACAGAGGCAAGGCCTTTTCTGCCTCTCACCCCACCAGCAAGAAGACTGTGGGTGCACAAGAAGCTGGGAGGGGACACAGCCGGGACAGCTGACCCCAAGTGAACAAATGGGTATTTGAGATGATAAATTATAAATCCCAGCATTATTATATCTGTTGAAGTTTTAAATATCCCTGACATAAAAAACTCACCATATTTTCATCTTCTCACTGTATGTGTCTCAAGGTCTTCATCTAGAGTTGAAAACCAATACCGAGTTTGTAGTCTTCATTATGTTTTTGCTTTAAGTGACCTTATTTCTGGTCCACAAAACATTAAAAAAAAAAAAAATCAAAGTTTAAGGCAGAAAATTAGTGATATGTTTACCATTTAAGTTGCTGCAAGTAAGATGGAATTTTGTTTTTCAGAAGCACAATCTGAGCTTTAACGACTGGGCCACATTTCAGGATATAAAAAACATTCAGTATCTTTTGGTACTGCAGTGTTTGTCTGAGGCTAACTATATGATTATTTTTGTTCCGTTCCTGCTTTGGAAGTGTCAGTTACGATTGTCTGACACCAACACAAGACTTAATCTAGCCAGGTTTAAGGCTAATTCACTTCATATTAAATTGCAACTTGTCTGGCTGGGATGTTGTTTCTAAATCACAGCCTATATGGTGCTGCGTTTTGGTCTGTGGCTAAAACAGTGTAGGTGACATACCAATGTTTTGGATGTGGCTGAGTCCTGCCTGCCCAGGCTCAAGCCACCCTCTTTTTCCAATCTGCCCATGCCCCCATGAGTGGGCTGGTGGTGAGCAGGAGGTGGGGAGGGGACACAGCCGGGACAGCAGACCCAAACCAGCCAAGGGGACTTTCCACACCATGTAATCTTGTGCTCAGTAACAAAAAACAGCAGAGGAAGAAGATGGATGGTGGGGGTGTTGTCTTCTAAGATTATGTTGTTCAAAGACTTATGGCTGAGCTGATGTGGCTCAGCATCACCCTGCTTGTTGGAGGTGGCAAGTGATTCTCTTTGCTATGCTTGGTTCTATATTCTTTACCTCCCCTCTTAAGCTGGTTTTTATCTCGATCCATGAGTTTTCTCACTTATGACAAAGGCATTCTACATAAAAAGTTGAACACTATAGATTGTATTTTAATTTCTAACAATTATGTTGTGGGAAAATAATGGAAGACTGGTGAGGAGGATTCTAAACACCCCCAAGTGACTTGCAGCTGAGGTATCTGAAACAAATATGCTAATTGGTATTTAGCCTTGTGTGTTGGACAAGTAGAACATTTGTGTTTAAGCAACATAAGCCTGTGATAGACAGAGGAACTCTATCAGACATGCTTGAGATTCTTGCCCTGTTGTAGCAAAAATCAAAGCACGGTGGTAAACTCTGCCTGCGCGAATCCTTGATAAACAGGCAAAACCAGTGGTACCTGTGTCCCTGCTACTGCCTAGGGGCTGCTTCAGGCATCCTCCGGCTGGTGAGGTGATGTAAATGAATTTACTGTTTGCATTTCATCTGTGGTTTTGTGGTTGTTCCTGCATCTTGCCTATACTGGCTCACACAATGATCAGTTAATCCATAACTTGACACTATGCAAGTTGCACAATTTGACATAATGCTGTTGTTTCCTAACTCATTTCCTGTTTTTTTTGTTTGTTTGCTTATATAACAGAAATATGTGAAATCTTCCTAAGAAGAAAGAGATTTATATCCAAGAAGAAACATCCAGCTTCAAAAGAAATATGAAATGTAAACATGTTCTTACTGAATGCAGTTAATGCCTTCGAAAGATGTGAAAGTAAAAAGAAGTAAAAATTAGAGACAGTAACATTGAGATAAAGAATGAAGAATCACATTCAAGCAGCAGGCAGAGCTGCACAATGATAGATGGAAATATGTGCCTCTTGAGAAGCTCAAAATTAAGTAATACTTCACCAAGAGATAAAACTGAGCAAATTATGTTAACTGCCTTAAGGAATCTTCCCTGGGATGAGTTAAAAATACAACATAAAAAGATGAGATATTTATAAAAGATAGGAGATTAAAATGAGATCTTTCACAGAAGACTATTTATAAAGCTTTTCAAATCAAAAAGTAGTCTGTAATCTTTACTTAGGTATTTATGGTGAGTTAGTGCTAAAATATAAATAGATCACATTGATATGTTCTCAGACATTCACTCAGTGATGAGAAAAAAATCTCCTTTTTATGACTGTTTTATTATTCAATAGCTATTGAAGACATCTTTAAGATCTGGCAGGTGTTAAAATGTGATTTTAGGTTTTCACCTCAGGTAGTAATAATGTCTGATGGAAAAGCTGGTTCTGAGAGTTCTGTCTTTCCCAAAGTGCATACAAGAAGCTTTTTGCTTTTGGAAGAGGCTTTCTATTTAGAAAGTAAAATAATCACCACATGTAACTTCAGATGGAATGCACTTGAGTAGCAGTTCGCTTCCTCCTGTTAGATGTTGCTAAAAAGAATGGCACTTTTCTCTAGGGAACCTCAGCACCCTTTCCTTTGTCCCCAGAGATCTGCAGCTGAGGATCCTGCATTGGTACTTGAGACTCTGGACAAGCCTCTCTGTAAGGACTCAAAGAAATGAATGGCATGCTGAGAAGTAAGCAAGCAAGGTTAGAAACTGAACCATAGAACTAGTGCCCTCTTTAAAGCAAAGAACACTGTAGACTTTTCTGTAGAGTTTGTATTGTAGTTGAAGCTTGTTCTTATATTGTACATGTACATCTAGCCCAAGGTTAACCGCAAAGAGACTGTGGTAAGTGTGCAGTGATTTTTTTTTTGCCCTTTGATGGGATGATTTATCTTCTTAAATTCCTCAAATTGTGTACATGGTTGATCAAAATAAAGCACTAGAACAATCTTGCAGTGTTTTTCTTTCATTTCCTGTTTACCATATGCATGTACTTTTACTAATCAGAAATATCTTGGGAGTTTAACTCCTTTTCAGATAACAGATAAGTTATAGTATGTGGATGCTACAGCCAATTTTATGTTAGAGATATTTAACAGATCAAATGTCTGGTCATTTTTTACACTTTGATACATACACAAGTACATAGATGGATGATTAAGTTCAACACTTTCAATTGGTCTTTTCAGGTTTTTCCTAAATGCTTTAAAAATAATTCAAATACTACTTAAAACAGAAAATCTGAAACTAAGGGCTCAGATTAGCATGATGTAAAATAAGCAATTTTACCTTTTCTATTTGACAGGTAAATACTGCTGAGGGTTGGGCTGTACACAGAATGTTGTAAGGAGAGAGAAGTGAAAAAATAGAACTCACATTAATTTGACAATACTTATTTTTTCCTGAAGAGGTGGATGAAACTTTACTATCGCATTTTCATCTATATCAATGTACAGTTCCTTTCCTTTTGTTAAAAACACTTTAGAAACATACAGTTTTTCCCAGTTCTTAAAATTCCTCAATATAAACATTTTTAATGTACTATTTGCTACAGCATATACCCAGAGCAGAGGATAAAAAAATTGGTGTTGAACACAAGTCACAAGTTAGTCACTGCAACAATAAAAGGAGCCATTAATAAACATCGTTTTGGATGGAAGGAATGAAGGGTTACACGAGGATGCTTGTTTATTTGTACTGGTCAGAAGTGAAGGTGATCAAAGGCTGGAGCACCTCTCCTATGAAGGCAGGCTGAGAGAGTTAGGCTTGTTCAGCCTGGAGAAAAGAAGGCTCCAGGGAAACCTTAGAGCAGCCTCACAGTACCTAAAGGGGGCCTCCAAGAAATCTGGGGAGGGACGTTTTACAAAAGCATGTTGTCACAGGACATGAGGTAATGTCCATGATTTAAATAGGCTCCCAAGACTGTATAGAACATGATGTCAGCTCACAGTTTTGTGACCTATCAAATAAACATCTAGTATCATTAGACAATCAATGACAATTAATAGCTTTGGTACAATTACTCTGTCCCATATAGCATGTTGCGTCTGCTTTCAAGTAACAAGTATTCCCAG
Organism: Micropsitta finschii; assembly: GCA_034783455.1. NCBI lineage: Eukaryota > Metazoa > Chordata > Aves > Psittaciformes > Psittacidae > Micropsitta > Micropsitta finschii. Next base: position 13,805 of record JAVHNF010044094.1, read on the forward strand.
GGTAACTAATCCCAGGTAGCCGGTAGGAATTGGAGCTTCATGCACGTCTCTATTGCACCAAGTTGGATCAGTTCACATTTGTTGCCAGTGGGTGTGCCCTTCGACAAGGAATTTCTGCCCTCTGGTGACTCTAGACTGTTTTTTTTACTGACAAATTATATGATATAGGAAGTAGTGACACCTTCACTAGAGTGATGAGGGATAGGGGAACACACCCAACATTTTGAAACACATAAGTCTTTAGATAATGGTAGGCCAACTGAAGAAAAGTATTTTAATAGTTTATGTTAAGATATAAAGACTTTGAACTCCTGGAGGACAGTGTCTTTATGCGTTACTTTCTCTTGATCTTCACTCATCTGTGTCCCCGCAACTGGCAACTAAGTTCCATGCAGCTGGTCACTCACTCATATCCCCAGTGGGATGGGGAGGAGAATTAGAAAAAAGTAGAACTCATGAGTTGAGATAGGAACAGGTTAATAACTGAAGTGAAGTAAAATATAATAAACAAAATAGAGAGAGGAATAAACTGCAAGAAAGACAAGTGATGCACAATACAATTGCTCACCACCCGCTGACTGATACCCAGCCCTACCTAGCCACCTCTTGCCAGTTAATCTACTGGGCATGACATCCTTTGGTATGGAATACCACTTTGGCTACTTTGGGTCAGGTGTCCTGTCTCTGCTCTGTCCTGGCTTCTCGTGCCTCTCCTCACTGGCAAAAGCATGAGAGACTGAGAAGTTCTTGATCAGGAAGTGTTGCTTAGCAGCAACTAAAACATCAGTGTGTTATCAGCATTGTTCTCAGACTAAAGCAAAAACACAGCACTGCACTGGCTACTGGGAAGAAAGTTACCTCAGCTAAAGCCAAGGCAACCTGTGAGTGACTACTCCTCATGCATTTCATTAGAGCTTTGCAGTAATTCAACATGATGTCATCAGTCATTTATAACTTGGATCTATGTGGTGGCTTAGGTGGGGTATGCAGTAACCTTATGGGTTTACTTACAAGAACTTCTTATGGAGATAGTGTGTGGGGTTTTTATTCACAGTGTCCTTGATGTATATTGAGGCCAAATGTAAAGTATTTGGCCATTTTAGGCCAGTTTCATCACAAATTTTGGCCAGTATGTTTCTTAAATAGAATTCTTCCTTTCAACAGCTCAACAGAGCAAACGATGCTGGATTCCTAGGGCTTTATATATGCTGTGTAATACAAGGAGAATTCCAAAATGAGGCATTCACTCAAATGTTTCTTGGTGATTGCTGTGGTTTAATCCCAGCTGACAACTAAGTACACAGCCACTTGCTTGCCCCCCTTGCCCCAAGTGGGATGGGGAGGGGAATTGGAAAAATGGTAAAACCTGCTGGTGAAGATAAGAACAATTTAATAATTAAAATAAGTTATAATAATAATGAGAGAGACAGAGAAAAAAACAAAATACCACAACATTGGTGTACAATACAGTTTTCACTACCTGCTGACTGATGCCTAGCCTGTCCCTGAACAGTGACTGGTGGCTCTCATCCAACTCCTCACACTTTATATACTGGGCATGACATGCTGTGGTATGGAATTCTCCTTTGGCCAGTTCGGGTCAGCTGTCCAACTGTGCTCCATCCCAGCTTCTTGTGCCACTCCTCACTGGCAGTGCCTGAGAGACTGTGAAGAGGCTGTTGCCAGTGAATAGGGTTGTAGACCTTTGGTGGAAGTACAGACATGTCCCGATTTGGCTATGATAGAGTTAATTTTCTTCCTAGTAGCTGGCACAGTGGTTTGGCTTTAGTCTAAAAATAATGTTGATACCAACATTTTAGTTGTTGCTAAGCAATGGTTAACCCTAAGTCAAGGACTTCTCATGCTCTGCCAGAAGAGGAGTGCACAAGAAGCCAGGAGGGAGCACAGCCATGACAGCTGACCCACACTAGCCAAAGGGGTTCATCATACTGAGGATATAAACTGAGGGGAATTACTCAGAAGGCCCAGATTGCTGCCTGGGTGTCCTGGGTTCAGCGGTCATTTTTTCTCCTTCTTGGTGGCTGGTGCGATGCTGTGTTTTTGACTTTCAGCCTCGGAACAGAGCTGATAACACCAATGTTTATAGTTACTGTTCAGAATGTTTAGTCTGACCAAGGACTTTGTAAGCCTCATGCTCTGCCAGGGAGGAGGGGAAGCCGAGAGGAAGCAGAGACAGGACACCTGACCCAAACTAGCCAATGAGGTATCCCATACCACACACGTCATGCCCAGGGAGGTAACTGGAAGTTACCCGGAAGGGCTAGATCACTGCAGAGTGGGGGTGAGTTATCAGTCGGTGGGTGGTGAGGTGCTGTATTCTCTTCCCTTGTTATTTCCTTTATCATTATTATTTTTGGTGGTAGCAAGGATAGCAATAGAAATGTATTGAGAATGTGTTTATTAGCCTTCAGGCATTTGAGAGGAAAACTAAACTGCTATACTATGAGGGGGATAAAAGTGCTGTGAAATGTCCAACCTGTAGTGTTAAGGAGAAGGAAGCTCTAGGTATATCACTGTAAAAACAGCTGTGAAATCTTAAATTGTACCTGAAAACGCAGGCAATTAAAGTCCCCTGTAGTTTCAACAAAAGGGTAATGAACTGCAGATGGGGATTTACCTGGGTATTAATGGGGCCATTCCCTGCCCTGGGGACTGTGGTGGGGGGCTGCCTGTGCTGCAGCACTGCCTCGAGCATTCAGCACCCATCAGCCAACCAAGCTTCTGAGTTTGAAGAAGGTAAATGCCCTTTAGAACTAGAAAGGATACAGAGTTCGAGAACTGCTTTGCTCCTCTTTCTTTACTTGATGTTAAAAATAACTGTTATTACTTTTTAATTTCACTTTAGGGCATTCTCTGGTTATTCATGTGTCTATGATGTACCCTATGGATGGGTTAAACAAAAAAAGCTTGGGTAGCAAATTCCAGCTGATGACTTCATAGAGTTTTCCTCTAAACATAATCATCATTTGTAATGATTTGAACTCTTTTGGTACAATCATTTTGCTAGTCCCATTTTCTCAATTGCCAATGGAAAACATAAATAAAATGCAACCATTGGAAGCTTCACTGGGTGATTTGATTTGCATCCCTTTATAGATGCTGTTATTTTCACTCCTAATAGTTAAATTCTGCAAGGTACTTCCTCTCTGCTGTTACAGGTTTTACTAATAAAAGAGTAACAACGTCTTTATCATTTCAGTTATGTTAATCAGTAGTATGTGTATGCCATTTTGAAAACAAGTGTTTTAATGGTGTAATGCACATTTCTAATTGACCATAAGTACATTTGCCTCATTATTACTTTATTTTCCCAATTCTTACCTTTGCATGGACAATACAGGGAGTAAAACAGTCTAGACAAGGGAAGACCTTGTTAACACTGTCAGACCTAGTTTTGACTTTTCTCTTTGACTGCAGGCAGTCTCTTTATTATCTGTGAGTCATGGCTGGGGGAATCCTATAGTAAATCCTCTTAATTTTAGCAACCACAATTCCATGCAGCAGTATTTGCATTGAAATTAAATTTTTCTTTTTGCGTTGCTCAGGGTTGTTCTTCCAAACTCTAGTTTGGGAAAGAAAGAGTTTGGCACAGAGATCGTGGTAGAGTAGTTAATCACTTATTTAACCTTTGCTGAGTTTACCTGAACACCGTGAATGAAACAAAGCTTATATTCTGTGTATGATCATTGCGCTCTGTTGTTGCCTATAATACTTTGTTTCCATCCTTTTCATTCTGTGCCGTGTATGTTTGAAGGCACTTGAAGATACAGAGATTCCTGAATAAGTTATTGCCGGGCAAATCACTGTTTTGTCGAGTTGCTCGATGCCTTGGTTTCCCCATGTGAACTATGAACTGTATCATCTGGGAACTGCGCAGGAGTGCTGAGAGCAATTCCAGTAGTATTTGTACAAAGCTGGGATAAGAGAAGGCATTAACTGTAAGGCAGATGCTTTCATCCAGGGAAGAGTCTGGATTTTTGTCAGTTCTTCAAAACCAGTGAAGCTTTTACAAAATTCAAAGTCCAGGAGTGACCCATTGTGAGGAATGAGTGACCGTATAATTCCTACTTGTGAGACCTAATAGGAAGCTCTAACTATCCACTGTCAGCGTTCATCCTGATAAATGAGGGGTGATGTATTATTCTGTCTCCTTTGTGTTCTCACCTTTAGGTGTTCATTTCAGTGATAGAAGACAAAGTGCAGACACATGAAATAAGTACACAACAAGCTTGGCTGGAGCCTGTCGGTCTGTGTCAAGCTCCCTTAGACTTCTCAAATCTTTAAATTGCTGAGCTCTTTTGCTGATTGTTGCATTTAGTGTTTGGTGTTAAAATCAAACGTGCTCTAGAAGTGGCAAAAAATACCCTACTGTTTTGATGTATTTTAGCTTGGAATTTAATATCTGTGTCCAAAATAGCACTATAAACCTGAGCTCCCCTCAAGCCAAAACCCAGGCTTTTAGACTTCCCTATTTTACATGCAGAACCTTCTTTCATTTTGGCTTTTGCATTTTGACAGCTGCTCAGCAGGGATGATGCTTTTGCTCATGACAAATTTGTATGCGCCTTGTAGACAGGTCTTAGAAAAGAGCCGTTTGTGAAGGACTGAAAGACAAATCAAACTTGGGTCTAAATTTGGGCCTAATCAGCTACATGGCAGTTTGCAGAATCAGTCATCTCTAACAGTACTTGATTGTTATAACAAATAATACATAAATTTAAACATTTATTGCTTTTTAACCTTTTTCTATGGTTCGATTTTAAATGTAAGTTTAAGAAAAGAGGGTGTTAGGCTGATGAGCCGAATGTGACTGAGGTATATTGTTAGCAAGTAACACATAGATTTGAAAGTTTAGGAAATGAATCCTGGCTGATAATCATGGGTTTGGGTGTTTCAGTGACCAAAGTGCGATCTGTCCACTGAGCACACTGAATAGATTCTGTAGCTGTAATTCCTCCAACCACGTGTTTGTGTGCTTATCCCTCAGGTACCACCACCTCTGCTAACCCCCTGTGTGCAGCAGCTTTTTGTGTTTTCTAGTCAAGTAGACATCAATGGAAAAGTCTGCTGTGGCAGTGGGTGCTCCACACTCTCAAATCTGAATCCTCTTTGATTTGTAGTTGGAAGGGACCTCGGGAGGTCATCCAGTCCAGCCTCCTGTTCAAAGATGGTCTCTTTTCTCAAGTGGATCAGATTAGTTGTTGATGTTGCCTTAGCTGAATCCTGAAAGCCTCCAGGGTTGGAAAACTACACTTGTAGTTATCACTGAAGCAGTTCACCTGCTTTTAGAGGTCTCCTTAGTGCTGTTCTTGTTGAAACATCTTGAAAATAACCCCATTCTTGGGGGAGGGGGGGGGGGAGTGGTGGCTAATGGAGGGAGAAAGCAGATATTTTTGGAGAAGCTAGTTAAATGTACAGGTTATATATATAGCTATATATGCAGGTTATAGTAGCCTGCTGTAAAAAACCAGAGTAAGAAGCTGATGAGTTAAACTAAAAAAGAGCACTACAAGGAGGAGTGCTTGGGATTTAAAATAATACTTGTATAATTATTTTAATCTAAAATACAGCTTAAAAGCCGTTCATATGTTGGTGTTTCCATGATCCTTTCTTCTTTGAAAGTTGCTCTGCATTTGCACATAGAGTTATTTCTTTAACAGTGATTTTACAGCATAATAGATGATGAGCAAATCTAACACTATCATACGTATTTCTGAGGAAGTGAGACACATTTCTTGCTGTGGTAGAGTGATGGTGGCTCTTGTACGCCACTTGTAAAATGAGCTTGTTGGCAGAAGATGCCAGGTAGAACTATTTTAACGTATGATTATGCTTTTAAAATGAAAATTTCAGTGCAAAGAGGGCAACTTCAACACCACAGACAGAAAATCAATTATAATTTTTAATAGTACAGCTAAAATAGTATCTGCTGCTGCGAATTTCTTTTGGTTGTTCCACACTTGTAGTCTTCCCTCTCGTTTTTATTAAGTCATCAATGGAGGTAGAAATTCTGATATTGAAGCCTAAGTGTTGTAATATTCTTCTGCTTCTCCTGCTGTGTACTCTTGCACCTGTCTGCAGTACCATGATAGAATTGCCTGTTTCTATGCATATGTATTTAAGCCACTTAGTTTTTGTTGTGTCTTAAGCATCATCCTTCAGCTGTAAGCTCTTATGCAAGCAAACCTCTGTTTGCTTTTGCTATTAATTGCTTTGTCAAAGTGTTGGTATATACTGGGTCTGAAAGATCTGTTTTGCAAATCTGTTGGGTATCTTCTTGAACAGAAACCATAGAATCGTGGAATGGTTTTGATTGAAAGGGAACTTAAAGATCATATAGTTCCAACTCCCCTGTCATGGGCAGGGGCACCTTCCATTAGAGCAGGTGGCTATCACCTCCATACATCCTAAATACATCCTAAAATGTGAGTGTAAACAAACAACACAGAACTGGTTGTTGGATAATCCTTAGTTTTCAGGTTGTTTCAAATATTCCCTTACCTGTTAACTTGTTCTGGTTGGTTGTTTCAGAGAACTTCAAGAAAGAGGTTTTCTCTCTCACATGAAGTCTGTTCAAATAGTTGAATGCCTTTGCTTTCAAATCCTAAATAAGTAGCTCATTTCCATCTCCTGAGGATGTATGATAGAATATATTGAGAGAAGTTCAGCTCTGATTTGAGCGTAGAGCCTCTCCAGATGCGTCAGCATGGATGCGGTGTGGTGTGTGAGAAAGGAAAGTGCTCCTTGACTGCCCTGTGATACTGGGAAATGTATGCACACACACGTATTTAAGCTCATGGTTTAAGAGTTTGGGGATATTTTTGTTTTACAGAGTAAATAAGCCCTTTGTTTTGTTTGTCCATATTTTCTGTCTTTTGCTGTTACTGGCTTCTCACTGGTTGCATCTTCTGAAGAAGTCTATTCTCAGTATAATGGTATGGCTTGCAGGAAGACAGTCAAAGCAGCGAACCTCTCAGCAGTGCAGCTGAGGATGTAATTGTAACTCCATTTGCTTTGTTTTCAGTGAAGCTTTTTCTTTCTGTTTTCCCATCATACTTCCTTTCCAGAGGTGTTGTGCAATGTTTGTCTCGTGTCTTTTGCCAAAGTTGTACGATACAGTCAACAGCTAATATTTTTGTCTCCTTTTTTAAGAATGTGTCTGACATTAGATCAGTGCACAATGTGTATTGTTTGTGTTTTGAATCTATGGAAAACGTAACTACTACAATTAGGCAGAAAGTGAAGAATGATTCAAGGATTAACCAAAAGTTAAATACAGAAATGTGTGTTAGCGCAGTGAGTAGTGAATGCAAAGTGAGCACGAACGGAGAGCTCCCTTGAAACACCTGTAAATTCACTGATGTATGGAAATACACCTCCAGGACAATCTTTTGAGGGTGACAGATGCCATTTGGTAATATTTTATCTGTTTCTTTAGGGCATCAGCTTCAACTGGTTGGCTCTCAGTAGCTACATGTTAGCTAATTAATCATGATTTGCTGTCATGTTACTAAGTGAGCCTGTATTCTGGTAGCAGCATGAATTTGAGGTAGTGGTTTCCTAACAGTCGCAATAGCTGTAATAGCCCTGGCCTGCATGGGATCTTCAACTTTCCTCTGGTTGCTTTTAGAGAGATCTTTGATATAAGGATCTCTTAATGAAATTTCTGTCTGCTAATACAGACAGTTTGCAGCTGCATGTGTCAATATAGTGAGTCCCATTCTCTTTTTAGAGTGTACTTTAAGTGAAAACACCATACTGCAGTAGTGCATTTGTTAATATTCTACATGTGTTCGACATCAGGCTATTCTGTAGCTTTCACTCTGTGAAGCAGAGATTTTATTCTCTTTCTAATTGGGTATATGTTTATGCTACCATCAAACCTTTTCCTAGGAAAATACTGATCTCTGTCTTGTGGAATACTTCACAAGATTTGCCTACAGCATTTTTTATCAAAAAATTACTGAACTCTCTTTTCATAAACAACCTTTAAGCTTGGACAGTGTCACTATAAACACCCATCTATAAAGGAAAAATAGAAACAATAAGTTTAAAATGGAAAAAGATCCAAAAGTAACCTTGCCTTAAAAACCACTGTCATTTATCTCCGTGTTGAAATTTTTGTCCATGTGCATGGAATGTCTTTAGTCAGTGTAAAAATCAAATCAAATCTTCTCATGGTAGTAATTTGTAGCTGACCCTCTCTTTATCAGAGCATCTTACTAGACTACTAAACCACTCCCTGCTGAGAGATGCTATCATGGGCAGACAGGGGAGATGCTTGGCAGCTGATGAGGAAAGGTTGATTAGGCTGGAGTTGTCTTCAGAGTACGTAAGGAATCTTTTCTTGTCCCTTCTGTAGCAGAACTTTTGAGATGCTGTTTGGCCGAGTCCAGTTCTCACTTGTGACTGTGTACAGTCTCATCTGGTGGTGGGTTATTTCAACACCCGCATTCACATTACAGTGAACAGTCTTCTTTCTGTTTTTCATTGAGAGCTGTGAATGCGTAGAGACTTTTAGTTTGTACTAAATTTTCCGACAATTTGGAATTTCTTTTCTTTGGGTAACCAGCTTGACATTCCTTAAAGGAACTTGCTTTTTATAGGTTTTGAGCTTGATATTCATGAAGCAGATGTGCAGGATTGGGGAAATGTATCAAGAAACAAAGCTAGGCAGTGTTGTTAATCCTGTTTGTGTTTTCCTAAGATCTTCATCCCTTGTTTTTCACTTAGGCAGTTTTCTCTATTAATATACTTCCATAAACAGAAATGTATTATTTTTTAATAAGCTGAACACTTCTCCCTGATAGCACCAGCCACAGTAGTTCTAAAGGGGTTATTCTGCTTTAGATAAATTTGGCATAAAAGCCGGTTTATGTTTATTTTTCAGGGAAGCTCTGCAGGTAATGTAAAGTGATGCAGGCACAAGAATATACTTACAAACAGAACTGTATTTGCTTACCATGGTACTTCTTTTGGCTTCAGTCCAGGCTTCAGCCAGGTGAAGTACTTGAAGCTCTGCTCTGTTCTACACAGTGAAGGAACACAGGCAAAGCAGCCTGCAGCGTTTCTAAAGCCCGAGTGAACATGAAGCCTGGGGGATCTCTGCTCAGTCACTCTCTGATCTTCATGTGCGAGGGGAGAGCCTGATTACGAGTGGGAGAATGGCCAGAAAGGTGCAGTGAATTTCTGCCATTGCTTTGCTGAGGTGTCTGGGCGGTGTTTGGCAAGCCCAAGGGTAGCTGCCGTGATAAGCCCTTTCCTTTAACCAACTCTGTTGTTTTAAGGGAAATTTTTTGGTTATTTTTTCCAGAGAATTTCTTTAAAAGTATTAGCCCTCCTCCGCCTTGTTGGCTTTCAGTTGAAGCCACGCAGTTAATTTCCATGAGCCCTATTAAAAAAACCCAACCTAAGAAACAGCTTGTCATGTTGGGAGGACGAAGGGATGAAAGTATATTTTCTAGAAAACAATATTCTGAAGGGCTTCTCTCCAAAGTGTTTGTACTGGGGAGAATCTGGAGTTTATAAATGCCTAATTGTACTTGTTATATGCAGGTTTTGTACTGGAGTGTAAAGCTGATCTTGAAGGAGTCTTTTCATAAACCTGTGAGTTTTAAGGGAGATTTTTCTCTCTCCAGTATCAAAATGCTTGGTCAGTGCATAATTCTGAAGAAAATGAAACAGGACTAATCATGAAATGCTCCCAGAAAACTTAAAAGTCAGTGATCATGATTGAAATGGGTATTTAGTGAAGCTTGTGTAATAAATTGTGTTGGGCTGTACAAGGGATCTTTATTACATTATCTTCTCTTTTCTTCACCCTTACTTCCCCCTTAATTACAGAACACATCGATTTTAAGTGTCCTTAAAAGCCGGTATCAAGTATCCTGAGTACCCTTAGAACTAGTGCTATTAAGGCTTGTCCATTTTTACCATGGTTTGTAATTGTAATGGAGTACTAGGTCTTGATGTGGATGTTCTTTTTGAGTGGCTGCTTGAAATCTATTGATGAGGCCTAAAATCTGAGTCTTTGCTTCCTAGTTCTGTGTATTCCAACATCTTATTCTAGAAGAATAACATAATTCTAAAGGAATAAATTAGAAATGTAAAAATACATCACTATGAGGACTTGAATGAGATGATGGAGGCCATATTTTGCATGCCATCGTGTCTTTAATGGTTCTTTTTGGTTGTGCTTTTTGCCTTGCCTAACTTGTCCATTCGGGCACTTCTCTTGTTACCTAAGTGTGTTAGATGTTAGCATGCTTACAAGAAATCTACTTGCAAAATACAACAAGAGTCCAGTGCAGATTCTAAGGTAATAGCACTGTTTTAGCTCAGATCTACAGCACTGAAACTATTTTGCGTAAAAGCTGAGTACCTTCATCCTGGTAGCTTCTAACAGAGCATGAATCATTAGATATAAAAGAGTCAGTAACTGAGCAACACACTACACCCTACATACATTAAATAATAAAGGCTGAAGTTCTCATGTGCATGCTGGTGCCTGCATTATAGAATCATAGAATGGTTTGGCTTGGAAGGGACCTTCGAAGGTCATCTAGTCTAACTCGTTGCAATAAATATGGATATGGCAGAGGCAATAAGCTGAATGGTTTTAGCTGAAGTTAAATGTATGGTGAGGATGAGAAATTCCAGCAAGACAGGTTTTCAGAGCACTGAGCTATTGCAAATTTAAAGAATGTTTTCAACCAACATGATACTGCCTGCAAAGCATCAGAGCATGATTTAAGTAAAGGACACAGTTTCAAAAGCAGAAAATGCCAAGGCTTTGGTAACTTAACAGGTACAAACAAGATCTGTCTCTTGAAGAGCTTTGCTCACCTGTTTTGATATTAGCCTGTCTCCAGAGGGTTATATCCTTAATTCTTCTTTCCTCACATCCTCTGGAATTTGCATTGCCTTCACTTAAGTTCTGGGACTTAATGTGCCTAATGTAATGATCACTAAGATCTCTTCCTTCCAGCAGTGCTTGTCATATGGTCATGTGTAGTGTATGAAGAGGTCTAACTGTGCACAACATCCCGTGTTTCCTATTAACCAGTCTTTCCATCTAAAGGTAAAATCTCGCTGCTTTTTGTAGGTATAGAACACATAATAGGTATCATGCATCACCTGTTTCCTTTCATAAAAGGAGGTAAGTACTGTAATTTCTGCTCTGTTGAGGGAGAAACAAAGCACAAAGAAAGTGAGAAGCCTTTGCTATTGATGTAATTATTCAATAGCAGAGCTGAAAATAACATGTTATAAAATACTGAATTCTAGCTTTAGAAGGCTGAATTCAAGGATGTCAGCGTGGAGTAATGTGCAGTATAGGGATCCCATCAGTCAGACAGTGTATACAATGGGACCTTCCCATTTTCAAGGAGCCTGGTTTCCATTGTTTGGGACCTGGCTGGGCAGGTGGGCTGAAAACCAGCCCATCCCATTGTCTTTTTTGGAAGCAGGACTGAACTTGGTGCATTATTTTGAGGCCTTTGTCAAGGCACCGTCTGGTGTTTAGTGAACATTAGCACAACCAGCATGTTACAGTTTAATCCCCTCTCCCTCGCTGCATGATTGACTAGTGAGTGCAGGAGAGGTGGATTCACCTAACAATGCAGAGCCAAGCAACCTCAGATGAACTCTGCTGAACTGTAGGTGGTGGGTAGGGTGAGAATTGTCCATCTCTGAAACCCCCTGGGGGAGAACTGTTGTAGTTTCTGCAGTCATTCAACTTTTTCTGTTGTTTTAAAAGGCTGTCTGGAGCTCTTGGCTTATGTTTCTCCCGAGGACAATTGGCACATCTCTGCTCCATGAAAAACACGTATGTGCATGTGCAAATTTAGGCTAACAGGTGGGGCAAAAATTGCTTGACAAGTTAGGAGTAATTCAAGAACCGTCTTTGTAGCTGAACACTGATGTAAGAATTCTGATTCTCATCCAGGCCCCTGAAAATTACTGTTGTTAGCATTTGTTGTTGGGCTATGGAGCAACATGTAGTTTCATGAAGAAGTGGAAATATAAACAATATATATGGGCTGTGAAGTATTGCTTCTGAAATTCTATTACTACTGATGGTGTATAGTTAGGGGGGGCTGTTTTTCCTCTCGAGATATGTATAAGGGAGTTAATGTTTTCCATAAAGCACATACTAGTAACAGGCTCAGACAGGATCCTGGTGATGACTGTAAAGTAGATGCTGGGTTGTTTTGTTAACCAGCTTTCACACATTCTAATATCCATATTCCTCTCTTGATTACTGCTGTGAATTAAAGGCATTTTGAAGAACGTTCCAATAAATACAAAGAAAGCAATTTAAACAGTATAATAAAATATCTGTGGGGGTTTGACTGCAAGGTCTCTATTTGTAACTTGAAGTTTTCCTTATTAAAGTTACACTTTTTAAGGTGATGCACTAGAATTCAGTATTGCAAACAGATGTCTTTTGCTCTGTCTTACAAAACCAAATGATATACTGACAACATGTGTGTGTTCAGAGTGCGTGAAAGAGGTGTTCATATTTAATGTAAGCATGTGGATGTCTACAGACTGGTTTAGGGGCAGGTTTGCATTTCATAAGCATTCAGCATAAGAACCTGCGTGTGTTTGTAGCATTGCTGTCAGCTTGTACCTTGAGGACATCCCTTGCAGGTTTACACAGTGTAATTTGTCAGTGGAGTCACAGTAGCACTGAAGAATTCGGAATTGTGTTTGTTGTATAAACAACACTATAAGTAGCACATTTTACCATAAAACAATAGTTTATTGTTGTAATAGAATGACCCCAGTGTACAGTATTCATAGCCCATGATGCATGGTCCCAGCAGGAATTGTGCTGGCACACAGTGTGTGCAGCCACAGAGGGAGCTGAATCATGAAACCAGTTTAGATTTTTTCTAATACATTTTTCTTCTTTTTCATTTTCTTTTAAAGCCAGCTCAGTTGTGTGATCCAGCTCTTCCAGCACAGCACAGTTGAGGGGGCTGTGTGCTGCAGCATGCGGGAGGGGATGTGTCAGTGCCTTATGTCACTATTGGTGCTGAAGACTGAAAATTGTTGAATCACAGCCTCAGGTTTCTAAATGTCTTTGTAGATCCAACCCTTAAACACTCTGTCTTGCCTTCTAGAGAACTGTCCAAACGACTTCACATGCATCCTTAAGTGCTATACCAGGTTTGGCCTTTTGGGAGTGAGAAGTGCAGAAGAGGCAAAGCACCAGCTTTCTGTCCTGGGTCCTTGGATTTGGGAGCAGAGGGCAAACGTATATGCTTTACTCGCTGTGCTTCTGTACGGCTGAGAGCAGTGAGACAGAATTCCCCTTCAATTGCTGTTTTAGGTTGTAAAGGAAGGAGTGATATGAAAGTCTGTTCCTGCATTTCAACGTCCGCTGTGTGCAGAAGAGGCACAGCAACAGTTTTCTATCCCTGGTCCTTGAATGTGGAAGTAGAGTTCAAACGTACATCCTGTACTCATTGTGCTGCTGTACGGCTGGGTGCCGTGTGACAGAGGTTCCCTTCAATTGGTGTTTTAGGTGGTAAAGCAGGGATCTCTGTGTGTGTGTGTGTGTGGGCTGGGTGAAGGTGCTGGCAGGGCAGCTGCCGCCGCTGCCTGCCACCCACTGCTGTTATTCATCCTGCACCTTCCCTCCACGCCTCCCCTATGAGCAAGCGCCAACGAGCATGGAGCTGCTTTAACCCTTATCTTAGATAAGCACAGGGAAACTTGGCAAGTTTCGGCACTGAGGCTTGAGCCAAAGCAGTTTCAGCCAGGAGGGGATGAGGTCATAGAGAGAAGGAGCAGGGAAATAAGCTGCTGTCATTGCTTTTGGCAGCGCTGCATTATGGTCTCTGGGGATTGCTTTACATCCTGCAGTGTGACGTGGTTACTAGCATCAGTGAGAGCCTAACCTTTGCCTTCCCATAGCTGTGGATCAGGCTTCAAAGCTGTTTGATGGCAGATACCTCCTTGTGCTGGACCGCAGCTGGGTTAGGGGTGAGCTGCCACTGGCATCTACATGAGATTGAGCATCCTCCAATACTGTCCATGAACAGGTAGCCAGTGAGGAATAAGAACAGGGAAAACACACATGGATTCCCCTCCAGATCTCTTCTACCTTTAAATATCTCTCTCACCATTTGACTGTTTTCAGCTCAGGGGATTTCCTTCACTTGACTGTGGTTTATCTGTTCAGCAACCCATAATAAAACTACTCCAAATGCTTATCTTCATTGTGTCAAGCAATTCTAGACTGCCTGATGTAATGATGCTGGTGGCTGGCCACCAAGGAGAGAGGTGATGGGAAACACCAGCTCCTCTGCAGGGACTGTTATAGCATACACAACTGGCCTGTCCTGCTCAATAGGACTAAGGAATGATTTAAAGCCTCTTCCCCTCTCTGCCCTAATAAAAATAGATCTATTATGTCCAAAACACCTCTTGATAATCATTCCTGCTCACTCCTATTGCCTGAACTGTGCCTGGGAGGACGCAAGTTGGCCCATTTAAGTGCTACGGAGGGGCACTGAGCAATGCTCAAGCCCAAGCACTGGCCTTATGTAGATTTCCAGCACACTTGTTAAACCATGAGCTCAGCACCAGGTCAGAATATTGTTGTCAGGA
>JAVHNF010044098.1:14425-32560 GCA_034783455.1 Micropsitta finschii
GCAGGGCCAGCTCCTAGACTTCTCCAAAATTACATGGTTGTGGCTTGAGAGACAACACGCTGAAAATATAATGAGAGAGCATAGCCTATTACATGTGTTGTGGTCCTGCGCTGAAGCTGGAAGAGGCTGGCTGGGGTTGAAGGACTCCAGGACTTGGTTAACTATTAATGGATGACTCAGCTATAATAGTAATGGGTATTTCGTGTTGTGCATTAGCACAAGGGCATCCTGGTGCTTGACTTGGGCCCCTGTGCATGGCAGGAAGAAAACCCAGCTTTGCAGCACATCATTTAAGAGCTGGACACACCAGGAAACAGGAAAGAGGATTTATTCGCCCTCTGTTTCTTCCTGCAGCCTCACGCTCTGCTCCTTCCTTCACATGCTACTGACAACTAGCAAGGGACCTCAGGAGAGCACCAGTGGGTGCCCAGGGTTGCACCAAACCACAAACCAGCCCAAGGGGCTGCTGTGTTTATTCCCTGTTACTCAAAGCCATCCTTATGTTAATCCACTCCCCTCACCCTGAAGGAGGTGCTGATTCCTGCCCAGCCCCAGTCCTGCAGAACTGATGAACCTGGAGCCTGGATTCTCTGCAGATGGCTCTTCCCAGCAGCATTAGCCTGAATTATCGCTGCTCCATTCATCCGCATGATCCCATCCAGCTCCGCATTGCAAAACAAGGGAGTCACACTGGGTGATTAGGTTAGCAGCGCAAAATGATTCTGTTAAAAGCTGAGGAACTGAGCTAACTCAATCCAAGGTGTCTCCAGGGGCAGCCAATGTGATCAATTAAAAGCCCTGTAGCCCTAACAGAGATCCTGGGTGCAGCTGACAATGCAGCCAGGGACAATACACAAGTTCTTATCAGAGCTGGCCACTGAGGAATGAAAGCCATCATCCCATTTCACAGCTACTCAAACTTCAAGACACAACTTTAATCCCTCTTCAGGGGATCAAAGCAACCAGAACCCAAAGGCAGGCACTGCTTAGGCATGGCCAGGTCCTCAGCAATTCCCAGCTGCTCTTTAGAGCCAGTGGGAGCTGTATATACATGTATATTCATGAGCCCAGCGGGACACGTGGAGTCAGGATGGAGTTTCTCCATCACCTGGGGAGCACCTCAACATGAAGCCACCCTGAACCCTTCCAGCACACTGTTATAGCTATATACAAGGGAGAATCCCTCTTGGAATTCCCTGCACCACGAGGGGCTCACACCAACTAAACCCCATCCCGAAGTGCTGTTGCATCTACCTAAATCCCCATCAGAGACAAGACTCCAGCACCAGTTTAACTTTAAGCAGGGAAGTGAAATCTCACCCATGCTCAAGAAAGCATTTAAGTACCTCAAGTGCTTTATTGAAGCGCCTGGGCTCCCAAACATATCGGTTTACCACCTCTAGCCTCTCAATGCCGGCAATCAACCTCACATTCACTCCTCAGACTCCAAGTAGGAACTCCTGCAAGGCTCAGCCACCCCAAGCCTCGCAGCCACAGAACTGCAAAGCAGTTTGCACTGGCAAAGAAAAGAAATACTAAGGTGTATCTAACATAGAAAAGGTTGATTTTCCTATAGAACAATTGATGGTGTGTTCGATTCCTGGGCTGCCTACTGAGATGCTAGTTCCCCTGCCCTGGGAATTTTCCCTCTCCTGCTCCTCCTCCCTCAGCTCCCAGACCATCCATTCTCCCCTTTTCAAACTGCACCCATTGTAAATGGCACTGAATATTAACACAGCCCATTGAGCACTTGCTTCTTTTGTATGGGACCCCTGCGTTTCAAATTGCAGTCACTGCAGAGAGGAAAAGCCTCAAAGTGATTAAATGCCATGAAGTTTCTCAAAAGGAAAGAAGAATATGCAGAGGCTGAGGGGGTCCTTTCACTTGAAGCCAGGAGCTTCTGCAAGAGCCAGAAAAGCTTCTTGGTAGGGACATTTTACCCCATTCAGGCTTCATTATGAATCTCACACATATTTCCAATGCTGGTCTGATTGAGGTGATTTCTGCCCCAGCTGTGGCTCAGTTCAGGAATTAAGATGAGCAACTCAGGCAGCAGTTGCAAAGGGCTTGCTGTTAACTGCTGTCCTCCAGTTTAAGCATTAATAAATATCACCGCACGCTGAGGGTAATCAGCAAATCCACAGACACATGCTCACACAGGAAGGGTGCAAGCACACACATTTATCTGTGCTTAAGCAGCAGGCCTGGAGAAGCACCGCTTTGCAATGACAGGCTTTGCTGTCACCCCACCAGGGCCAGGCACATAGCGGATGGAGACCTTCCGAAGCACCCCGCTTCTAAGGAAGACGCTCCAGGAAGCACCAAACACAAGTGTTTCACAAGCCCCACCATCTCCCATCAACATTGGGCAGGAAACCTTCCCTGGATCACCACCCAGGAGGGAGCTGCTGCTTTCCATTCCCTTTCCCCAGGAGGAGGGAGGGGGACCAGCCCACCTGCAGCCATCCCCATCCCGCTCTCCCGAGCCCCCCAGGCAGGTAGTACACGGTGAGGGCTCTGCAGCTGCATAAGCCCAGGGTGACGATTACTTAATCTTTGTTCCATTATTTCATCAGGGCTGGAAGCAAGACACGCAGGGCAGGAACTGCCAGCAGCATTCCCCCCTCCCAGCGCTGTCAGCAGGACCGTCCTCCCCGCAGCCTGCTCTTCCAGCATCTGCAGAGGCACAGCAGCTACTCCACAGAGAGCAGCTATGTCCATCTCCGTAGAGCACCATGCACGCAGGCAGCGGTACAGCAAGCTCTGCAGAGGCCCATTCTACCAAGCAAGCAAAGAAGTTACACTCAACGTGAGAACAGATCAGAGACCTGGCACATTAAAAGCCCAGTCTAGCAAGAAATGAAAGTTAACAGGCAACTCTGAGCAGTTTCATTGCCTTTGACAAAATCTTTGTATACGCTTGAGCACAGCAAGAATCTGTTCCTGACTCCTAGTTCAAATGTGCTTCCAGGCTCTAAAAACACTGACAGGCACCCACAGGATTCTCAGAAGCATCCACTTTGCCTACTCTCTGCATACAACACCAGCACCATATAATGGCCAATATCCACACAACTGGTGCCTCGGGACAGCTTATGCATATAACCAAACCCCAGAGGCTCCTCAGGAAACAAAGAGCAGCTCTCAGCCCTCCTCTACCCCAGGCACTGGAGAACTCTGCCTTGTTCCCAGACATGCCAGGCACACACTGATCCGTAGGCAGAAGGGTCCATGCAACAGATGCCCAGTATCCCTGAAAATTCCCTCTAGTCATTTGGGTCAGAAACACACAACACATGTTTAAAATGAACAACTTCTACTCCTCCAGGACACACCAGTAATGAATCAGTTATCCAGCTGCATTCCCAAGGCCCCAAAGCCTTCTCTCATCATTAAAGTCTGAACATAAAATACTACTGCTCCATCACTAAAAAGGAAGAAAAAACCCTCTCACATCCACGATGCCTGGAAGAAATGTTTCTTCTGTCACTCCTCGAAAATTAAGAGGCATGGAGAGACAGGGTGCAGGGGATGTCCCAAGTCACCAACACTGCTGAATCCCTGCATCTGGCTTTTCCAGGCACGAAGCGTTTTGTACTTAAACTCAGCTCTAAGGTTTACACCATGTACTATACACTAATGTAAAAACAAATTTCAGACAAACGCAAAGCATCTCCAGCAGCTTCAAAGTGAGATACTCCAAAGGAGTCCTGCGCAGCAACTGCCCTGCAGAGCTGGATTCTCCCAGCATTCCCAGAAGGACCAGGGACTTTTTACAGCAGGGTAAGGACAGTATGGGGCATGCTGGAGTGTTGCAACGTGCCCTACTTACACATGCTCAGCCAGCAAGTCCCACACACTTCAACTGGCACACAGTATTGAGCTGCCTAACATCTGTGCCACACTGCATTAACTGTGAGCAACCACAGCACTCCAGCCCTTCTGTGCATCAGTTATGTCTTCTGCAAGCTAGGGAGAATTACAACTGCAAGCTCTGCTGCCAACAGAGAAATAACAATAGTTTCCAAAGATCCCAATGCTTTTCCTCAGCATTCATAGTCCTGTTGACAAAATACACGGCGCGATTAAGCCTGTTTCAGAGCCCTCTCCAACGCACCCAGCCACATTTCCAACCCTACAAACAAAAGCTTTATCTCCAACGCACTGAAAACTGACCCCAAGCACTGCTTCAGCGTTGTGGCTCTTCATCGGGAATAAGAGATAAACTGCTAAGGAGGGGTCTTTCAATAGCACTTTAAGGAAGTTAAAGCACGGCCACTGAAAACAGGATTTATCTTGTCTCATTAGTGATCGAACATGCCCAAGCTTATCACCCAGGAGGAGACACAGCCTGCCCAGAAGTGGTGGGATAAGGGACACGCAGCCCAGACATCACCCATCTCAGCCTGCTTTATGGCCATGGGACCTGCACCCACAAGCTGTGCTCCTCCATCAGCCCAGGGCTACCATGAACCTTCACATTTCCCTTCTGTTTCTTTAAAAGGGCATGTTGCACGGAGATAACTTTACTGCAGCACATGGTGCTTTTATAGAGGACATTAAACAACTCCTTAAACAACAGGTTAGCAATTCTATGCACCAAAGTTTAACATTTATGATCCTACCAAGCACGAAAAACGTGCTTCAGCTTTGTGCCCCTAAACTGAAATAAGCAATTCAAGTGATTTTTAGCAATTAGAAACAATGTTACTTTAAAACCAAAAGCATCTGCAATAGCTTAAATGCCTGCTTTTTCTTACTAGTTATGGAGAAGGAAAAACACCCTATTTTTACATTATCAGCTATGAAAGCCATCACAAATTGCCACTTTAACTAATATTTTGTTAATTTAGAATTCAAAGTTACCAACCATATTCTGTCCATGTGGTTTAAGATCAACACCCCACAGGTCCATAGAAGATTTATACGTGCCATTACTTCACCAATAAAATTTAAACTGAACTCGCAACACTCAGAAATCTGTTCCATATGAAAGGGACACCCCTGGGTATCAGCACTCCCAAAAAACCCACAAGAAGTAATTTCTTCAGGCTGAGCTATTAACACATTTCTCTGCATGAACTGTCCTATTTTAAGAGGTCCATGGGGATGCTGGAATGATGCTGAGAAGGCTAAAAACTTGCTCTGAAATGTGCCCAAAGGCTGAAAGAAGGCTTCTTCAGAGCACACAGCAACAGGTGAATGGGATGAGTCAGGGTTTTAACACCAGCCACACGTTCCTCTCAGTAGACACCTGATAATTTCATGTACAACAAGGCATTCCTGCAGCCAAAACTGCACAGTACTGGGTGAACCTGACAAACCTCTAATAATTCTTCTTAATAAGGAGCTGGATTATCTCCAGCAACACTTCAGTGACCGTTCTCTCTCTGGCAGAGCTGAAGAGTATCTATTACAACCGGGAGTTTTATGGATTCAATAATCTATAAATCTGTTCAGACAGCAGAAGGGACCAGCAACAGGAGCACCAAAAAGTCACTTTCCCATCTCCCTTTCTGGATCCCTATTTCCCCGAGGTTAGCTATGGGTTGGACAATTACTTTTACAAGTTTATGAGCACACAGACACACTCACAGCCCTCCTGCGCTGTCACTGTCAAATGAATTGAGCTGTCAAAGCTGAGCACACGTTCCCCCCCCCCCTCCCCGAGTCTCCTGTGCTTCAAGTGCCTGATGCTGCGCTATGGATCCCACCAGCTCAGAGCAGTGGTCACACAACCGGAGCGTACCCGATGCGCGTTAAGGGAAACGGCAATCGCGCTGTCCTGTACTCGGGCAGGTACCTGAACACTTTAAACACGCTTCTAGGGAACAAAAGCATCGTACTAACCACCAGGTGCTGGGCTATAAGCTCAACTGCCATCCGGACATACGATACACCGCAGGTTAATAACTTCCATAAACAAGTGCCAAAGGAATCACAGCTTTGATTGGAAAACAGCGCCAGGTTTTTCTTGAGACACCCAAAGCCTACAACTGTTTCTGCTGACGGCCGCTGCCTCCCCGGCTCTCACACCTCACCAACTGGGAGCTCCAAAGCAGGGAGAGCCGAGCGCTGCAGTCCGCGTTCGGGTGCCAAGCCGGGCGGCTGAGTACTGACCAGCCGTTATCTCCGCTGATCGACACACCAACCCCACTCCAGCTATTCTTCCTCCGAGACACCCAACAGAGGGGCCGGGGAGCAGAGCCGGGCCGAGAGCCTCGAGCACGGCACCGCCGGCCGCTCTGCCTCCATCCCCGCCGCGGTGGGACACCGGACCACGACGCAAGTTTCGCCCCTCCAAAACAGCAAATCTCAGCTTTGCGGCTGTTCCGTTTTGCTTTGCCTGTTTGTTTCCCAAGCTGTTCGGTGCTGCCCAAAGCCCCGGTTCACCTCCCCTGTCCCCGCCGGTACTCACACGTGCCGCGGCCAGCGGGGCAGGTCCCGGGGCACGGCGGGCAGCGCCAGTCCTCCGCAGCTCAGCAGCTCCCCTCCGCAGGCGCAGCCGGCGGGGCAGTCAGCGGCGGCCGAGCCCAGCAGCGAACCCAGCAGCAGCAGCAGCGCCGCCGCCCCGCCGCCCGCCCGTGACGGCACCGCCATTTTGTATCCGGCACCGGAGAAGGTCCGAGGCGGGAGTAGGCGGCAGCAGCGGCCCCGGCGCGGAGCGCAGCGGTAACGCCGCGGGGCCCCGCGACCGCTCAGCGCCGTTCCGCCGCCCGCACCATGGCCTCGGCCGCCGGCGGCGTGGGGCGCTCACGGCACCGGCATCCACCCGCCGGCGAGCGGGCGGGCTCCGCCGGGCGGGTCGGGTCCGCGTCCCCGAAGCGCCTCCTCCTCCTTCACGCCGCACAGCTCCGGCCCCGCGGCCGCTGGAGCTCCGTGTCCTCGGTGCGCTCCTGCGGGACTGAGGGCCGCTGCTGCCGCCGCTCTTTCCCCTAGCGCTGCCGCTCCGCTGCCCGCCCCGCCGCTCCCCGCCCGGCCCGAGCGCCGCTCACCGCGGACCCACGTTGGCGACACCGCAACTTGTAGCCGCACCGCCCCCTGCGCGCTCGCTTATTGGTTGGCAGGCGGCCTCCGGCGGGCCCGCGCCCGCTGCCATTGGTCAGGAGGGGCCCCCTGGCTGTCAATCACAGGCGCTAAGTCCCGCCCCTCTTTCCCACTCCAGGTGTGAACGGGGGCGAACACCTCCTCCCCTTTCGCCCCCCCCGCGCTACCCCTCTTAAAGGAGCCGCATCCACTTTAACCCATCCCCTCTCTGCGGCGGGGAAAGCGATTTAAGCATCTCCCTCCTGCAGATGTAGATAACCTGCTGCAAGACGAGAGTACACCCCGATGTGCCCTTCTGCAGAACCCAAACGTGCCCCACACGCCCCTCGCAGGAGTGGATTAATTATCCACGCGTGTTTCAGACTAAAGTGGTGAGGTTTGCTTCCCAAACCTACCCCTATTTTTGAAAGCCCAGCAAATGCAAGGGAGCAAGCAGTCCAGCACGGGTCGAAGCATGACTCATTAGATAGCTGCAGCAAGATCATTACGGGCAAAATTAATGTTAGAGCATTGATACACTCTAAAGACTGAATTCAGAGCTTAGTGGACAGCATCCAACTGACTTTGGTCAAGTTTGGATGTGGTCCACATAGCATTTAGGGAGGAAGCTCTTGGTGGGCTCAGTGGGGCGAGAGCAGGGTTTAACCCCTAAGGCATCAGCCTAACTTTACACTGAGAATTATATGCAAAGAAGGGGTGTGATATTTTAGGGACAGAAACACATACCACAGCCTTATCCTGCTTCAACTACCTTTGATGGGGTTTTTGTCCTTCTGCTGCAGTTCTCTCCCTGGTGCAGGGCCAGAGGAGTATTCCCTTTTGGTAACAGGATGGGGCATTGCACCACAGTGATCATGCTGCTCATCATCCAAGAATTGCGTATCTTCATATAAAATAGCACGCACAAAGGGAATCACACTCAGGTTTGTTTGGTGGTACCCAAGCTGCACAAACATGCCACCTCTTGAGAGGCAGCAAACCTGGGTTGGTGTCACATGCAGAACAGATCACATCAGCTGAATCAGAACTTGGGTGAGATGTTAAAAATATCAAAACTATGTCTTTAGTTCTTCCATGTCAGAAACACAAAGCACTTTCATGGAGAAGATTTCTCTTGCCCAGTAGGGCAAATAAAAATCTTTTGGCTCTTTCCCTGTGTTTCCAAATTCGACAACCGAGCTTTTAAATTAATTTTAATACTTAAACATATTTTAATTATTCTTATGCCCCGTGACCTCAAACCCCACTGATTTCATCTCACCCACTCAGCAGAGGACGCTCACCTTGCACCACACAATTGCCATTACAGTGCCTATGCCCAAAGACCCTGTCCTGTGACAAGGGTGAGAAGCTGGCCATGGGGTTTCCCATGGAGAGAGACCTGAAGGCCTTAGATAACCTTTATAAAACAAATCTAGAAGAAGCTCTCCTAGGAACTGGGCTGTGCACTGGAAGCAATTGAACGAGGGCAGTTGCTAGGAAATAAGACTTTTTCCCTCCTATCTGAGTCAATCCATTTGCTAGAGAGAAGTCTGTGTACAGCATGGAGGATGTTTCTTCCTCAAACCTCATTAAATCTAATTAAGTAGCTTACAAAAGTATTTATGAAAACAAATTTTAGAGTGGCAAAGGCATGCCAACAAGGAAGGTATTTCTAATTCTGCTGGTGTCTTTTTGTGGATTTGGAGTTGGTTCAGAAGTGCACACTTGGAAGGTAATTGCTGACAGCATGCAGAATCCATCAAGCTATAATTAACACTCTACTATTATTCTAATTGCCTCACTCAAGCTCCTGTGTTTTTTAATTGTAGAGCAATTTGCCAATAGAGAATTTAATTGCAATACGCATTTCATGCATTTTGGGACAAAGTACCATTATTTCCACTTCAGCAAAGATTCTCCTAGCCTGCTTTATTATTTTCTAGGATTTTTTTTTTTTCTTTTTGCCCAATAAAGGGATTTGATTGCAACCTCTTGTGAAATTAGTAATGATATAACACACAGGAGCGCCTGGAGGCTTCAGTTTGGATCATGACTCTTAAGCTAGGAACTGTACATACATGTAGCAAGACACAGCCCTGAGGAGCTTGAAATCTAAACAGAGAAGACAAACCAGGGTGAGAAGTATTATCCCTGTCTCCCTGTCTTACAGCGGGGGAGCTGGAGCCCCAGTGGCTCACCTTAGGTGACCCTGTGTACCTGGGGTGCAGCCAGGACTCACATGAGCCCTGAGAGCAGGGCATCCTTCATCTTTAACATCAGGTTATTTTCTGTCTCCTGGCTCCTGCAGAAAGTATATCTCTGTAATTTGATTTGCAAGCTAGAGGTTCCAAATAACTTCCAGCCTAGGTGGGTTTGGATGGATCTTCAGTCAATTTCCATGGGAGTCCTTGGATTTCAGAGCAAGTCCCGGCATTGAACAGGAGCCCTGGTGAGGCTGCAGAGTACCCCAGCAGATGTGACACACTGGGTGGACAAATGATAGTTGTAAGGGATGTATTTGATTTCTCCAGGGGCAGGATGAAGGTTGGAGGCAGTGCAACAGAAAAGGATGAGGTTGTGCCTTAGCTTATGTTGACCACTCTTGCATTTGACAATCTTCCTTTGCTTCAGCTTGCTGCTTCTATCTGGAGGGCCCCTCATCGCCTTGTAACAATATTTATCTTCTTCTCATAACACTCATGATGGCTTTTGACCCAACACTGATGGCACTGAGACATGCAAGATGTCCGATACTCATGGTCACAGTTCCTTATACTGTCATCCTGGTGCACTGAGGTGTCAATCCATATTGTGATGATGACAAACACTCA
This sequence comes from Micropsitta finschii, assembly GCA_034783455.1. Classification (NCBI taxonomy): domain Eukaryota; kingdom Metazoa; phylum Chordata; class Aves; order Psittaciformes; family Psittacidae; genus Micropsitta; species Micropsitta finschii. The sequence continues at coordinate 24,286 of JAVHNF010044098.1, forward strand.
AAAAGGCTACAGAGGGTGTGTTGTGGAGACAGTATACAAAATCACAGTGTTATTCAACACCGCAACAGCCACATTTATACATAGCTAACAGTGGTCTTTAGGATTAAACGCTCATGGCAAGCTGCATGGTTTGGCTTCCAGCATCCAAGTTGCAAGAGATGGTTTCTCTGGTATGACCAGATCAACCAAAGCATCAGCATTCTAGAGGTTTATTAGTTGATCTGGTTACACCAGATCTGCAAGGACAATTTTATGGCATCTTGCCACCCAAAGCTGGTCTTTGTATGTCTTGGATCCCAATCCTGCCCCACAGAGCTCATTTTGTTGGAACAACCTGCGAGATGTATGACGTGATCCAAAAGTGCCTACCAGCAATGACTAACGATAACATCACTTCTCACTGTGATAATGGGTGAAGCCAATTCAGCTTTGCGGGAGACAGCATACGACAGTGAGAATTAAAGGAAGAGATGATCACATCAAGCTTCAGTACAGGGTCACTCACAGTGCTGACATGAAAGTTTAGAGTTTGCCTTGCAATGACACATAAGCCTTTTCTCTTAAAATTAGAGAGTGATGCTTGAATCCTGTCCTGCAGGAACATAGTCTTTGATCAAGCCCAGATCATGCTTCATTAATGTGAAAGTTCACTCAAGTAGCTGCTATCATTTCCTTTTTCACAGGCAAGGAGGTAAACTGCTTTCCCAGCCTGGGATGGGCACAGGAAGCTAGCAAAAGATGGTGCAAATAGCTAGATCCAATTAACTAAATCCATGTTCTGTCACAACATTGCCACCTCTGATCCTTTCCTTTTGCCCTCCCAAAAGACTTGGTTTAAAACTTTGGGATAAACATACGTGTATTTATGTTATCCTTTTAAAAGCAGACTATCAGAAAAGCATGACAGTGATTTATGGTCAACAGAGAAGGGGGAGAGCAAACAGGCTGTTAGCACTAGAATATCACCTGCCATTTGGATGGGCAAAATGCATGATAAGAGAAAGGGTTTGAGGGTAAACCTGTAGTACCTGTGTAACTGAGTGTAAGCCTGGAGCTTACACTCAATTGCTTAAAAACATGTTTTTGTAGACAAGGCCATGGACTAACTCCAAGAGTAGGAAGAAAGCTGGTAGACCTGAAGTCTGAACGCTGTCTGCTTGGATCACACATTTCTGCATGACATTACACTCCCCTAACCATGCTGGAGATCCAAAATCCAGAAGTTTCCCCAAGCCAGGGAGATATTTGGCCCCGTGTAGGAGCTGGCAGGTATTAGGGTTTGCTCTTCAGATCTGGGCTTGGAATCAGATCTGTGACAAGCTTCCGACAAGAGCAGAGCTGGAGCCACAGCTATTCCTGACAGTGACTAGCACTAATAGTGTTTATGCTATGAAGAGCTGTATTACTGGCATGATAACTATAATTATGTGGTGCAACTTCTTTTCCTTGCTTTCACCTTTAGGCTGAGATGGAAGTGTGAAGTTCTTGCAGCCCCAAAGGAAAGTGTTAGATGAAATCATACAAGTGGAACCACCTGCCCCTGCTCAGAGGATAATAGAAGAAGATTTAGAAATACAGGAGGAGTTTAACTTCCCTTTCAGAAACAGATGCTTTAAACTGAGGCTATTTCTTTACTCTGGACAAGCCTCCTCTAGGAAGAGGAGAGGTTTAAGGTGCATCTGAAAGTAGTAAATGCTTTATTTTACTGCAAACCCTTGCCTCAATGTAAGTGGGAAAATGAGCAACCAGCTTGCTTAATAAAAGTAATGTAAAAGTAAAGCGTTTAAAATAAAAGTAATGTAAAGCAAAAGTGTTTCCAAAGTAAAGCCTGTGTTTCCTTTGCTGATGGCTGTTGACTTCCAGTTACTTTCATAGCAAACAAAGGTAACTACCAAAAATAACAACCCATACCTCTCTGTGGGCTTGAATGGTTGGTAAGGAAAAACCCAAGTGAAGCAAGTACAGGGTGCCCTCTCGAAAAGTAGCCAAGCTGAGTATTTATTTAGTAGCTCACTGTCAAGACTTTATACTGCAGATGAAGGGCACCATCAGCAAGGGTGGTCTCCGCCTGGCAGTATTTTCAAGGCAAGTTTAGCTGAAAGCTGCACAAGTTATGGCTGTTCTCAAAGGTCTAAATCCCATATAACAATTAAAGGAAGATGACTGCAGAATGACCACAGCAGCCAGACTTTGGAAGGATCTGGCAAACAAGCACTGCCTTGCAGGTCAGAGCTAGTTTGTTCTAACTGTTGTACTTGATCTTTATCCATACTGGAAATGGGGCAAGATACTTTGTGACAGCTTTTATTGGTACCCAGTTACTGCCTCTGTGATTACCATGGGTTATTACGACCAAACTGACTCTTGTTGCTTCATCTGGCTGGAAGATACTCAGATTTGTCTGCTGCTTCATCATACTTTGATCCCTTGTTTAGGAAAGAAATCTATTCCCTTGCTCTTGAGTGCCTCATTCTTGGCTATGGACTGAACAGCAGGCTGATATTTCTGTTTGGCCCTTGAAGCCAACTATTAACCACACTTCTTGTCCTGCTGGTACCACCCAGGAGTGCATCAATAGTGCAATACAAATGGCACAGCATCATTATAAGAGGAACAAAAAATGTGGCAGGGCCCTGCTGTGGCTTAGAGGCCCCGAGAAGAATCTCTCAAAATATCTTAGACATCTGCCATGTGTAAAATCTCATGATTGTTCTTCAAATTCTTCTGTGGATGCATCAGCCTCCCCTTCTCTGTCTCACTCTAACGCATCTGCTTCTGACCAGCAGTGTGTGACACAAGGCTTATTTTCCCCCACAGTTATTCTATTTATTCAATACCTGATGTTATTACCCTCTGGTTTGAGACGTCCTAAATCACTTCCATAGAGTGCAGTTGGGATGACATGAAGGATTATGACTTCATGTGGAAATAAGGAGGAGCAGATGAAGACTTAATAGACACAGATCCTGGTTTATGCCAATGGCATAACTAATTAGAAACAGGGTGGGGAAACAAGTAGATGGGAGCTGTCTCAAAGTTGTCTTAGAGCTTGCCATGGCATATGAAAGCATTTCTAGCATCGTCACACCAGCACTGCAGTAGTTGGACAGCTTTGTCCATAAAGATATTGGGGGATGTTTGGGATTTATATGAGCTCTGTGTGCCTACAGCAACACCCATTTCATACATGCATTCTCCATCTCCCACAAGATGTGAGCAACCACGGGAAGTTGCAGGGATGTAGGATGAGTGTTTCTGTTCTGTCCCAAGAGGATGACATTCTTTTTGCCTTTGCGATGAGGTTTTCATCAACTTGGCAGTAAGGCACGCTGCAATTCAAGAGCTCACGCAGGAGTAACGGGCTTGAATCTGGTACCAACTCATGCTCTGGAGGCAGTGCTGTTTGAAGGGGCACAAGATGCTTCATGCCCCCTGCCATCCAGCTTTAAAAAAGGAAAAGCACCACAGTATGATGTAATTTGCCTCGTGGGTTAGAGAAAACTCCATAGAGCTTTTAGCCTCACAACTGTGCTGCTCCAGATGCGAGCTAAATTCAGCCAGGCTTTCTTTTATTCTTTAGCTTCTATAGTGTTCTCAAAGAAGGCTATATTAGTCCCTTTCCATCTCACTTATTCAGAGCCTTTTTATTGTAGCTACCCTGGACAATAGCATTATCTATTCTATTTTGGAAGCTCCATAACCAGACACCTTGAAGATATCAGCCAGCCATCCCTGCCTCCTCACCTAGCTAGGACAGCACCACCTATTGCCAGGGCATTGAGAGAGGATTCTCACTAAGGGCAGATTAGAGAACAGACAACCTCCAACAGAAACCCCAATGTGAGAAAGTGGAAGAAGGGAAAAATATCACTTTTGCTTCCTGCTTACCCCACTCTCTTGAAGAGGTCTTTGTAGCCACTGAATCCAGCTGCCAAATATGCAGTAAGTACTCATATCCCCCAAGCACAGGATTGCTGAGAGGAGAAAGGGAAGCTGAACTCCTTCGCTTCAACACCGTCTGATAACACACTGGAACATGGGCTGTAGTACCCCTTCTTTTAGAAACAGGACTATCTGCAGCAAAGATAAGGTCTGCTCTCCCCTACATGTATGGGTTTTATGTGTCTCTGTATGTGGTGGTTCCCTGGACGGGAATACCCATATGGGCTGCACCTGAGAAAAATCAGCTGTGACTTATCAACTGCCAGTCAGGCACCAGGCTTTTGTCCCATGAGGGATGTTTGAGGGTAAAATGGCAGCTAATGGGTGCTATTGTTTTCATGTGGTGGCTTTGCTGGCTATTTTATTAGAAGCATCAGAGCTGCACTTCAGGTGATTCTTGTTCCTAGCCCTAGGATTTCTCCTTGCTTCAGGTGGAAGGGAATGCCTCTGTGTTGGTTTTGAGTGCATAGCAGAGCCTTTGTGACACTTGAAATATCTGTGGTGGTCCCAAGCTGCAACATGAGGGGTAAGTGAATGAGAATTACTTTTTTTGTTGAAAGATGTTTTATTAAGTGCTATTTTGTTTGGGTTTTTTATTTCCGGTTTGGCTAGTAATGGCTGGGTGACTCTGAGCTACTGTATTGTTCGAACTGGTGTCTCTGAGTGAAGTGTTTCCTTGGGATTCGAGATACCTCCTTTGCTTCTGCACCGAGCCTAGTCTTGGGTGCGTTCAGGAGGGGTTGTTGGTTCTGAGGCACATGGCATTTCCAGATGGTTTCCATAAGGACTGGTGGTTTTCCTCACCGTTTTTGCTGGTGGCTTTAAGACTGGAGCAGGAATTCTCCTAAATGTCTTCCTTTGGCCTCTGTACAGAAGGCAAACAGGCAGAATACAATATAGAGAGGAGGTCTATATGTACCACAATGCACGTAGGTAATGCAAAGCTTAAACTGGCTTGTTTCCGAGATACCCAGATCGCATGGGTTCTGACAGTTTCCTTGCATACGGCAGCCTGCAGGTGATTAGAATCCTCTAATAGATCATCCATAATTTAATAAAGGTTAGCTCGCTGTATTAGTGTAAGGCAACACGTTGGAAAAAGTCATTAATCACAGCAAGTCCTGATGGCTGTTGAGCCTGCACCTGTGAAGCTGGAGCCTTGGGAAATAGTATTTTGAGCAATCTGCATGGCTTTGACAGAATGCCTGTAAGTTTTTCCCATTACATCATTACTGGGGCCAACACAAAGGCTATCTGGGTTGCTCAAGGAAGTGTATTGTGGAAAACAGTCCTACTTTGATGACTGATCCAGGCATTTATTTAGGCAAAGCAGAAGCAGTTGCATTGGCTCATTTGATCTGTGCTGTTAATAAGAGACAGCTCAGTGCATGCTTCTGCTGTACTTGCTCTTGCTTGCGTAAGTTCTTGAGGTGTCTTTTTCCTAATGAACAGAACTGTCTATCCCTTCATGTAGCAATCATGCCAGTGTCACAATCTTAATTAGCACTCACATGTTCCAGATTGGATTTGCTCCAAAAATCTGTCTCATAAGAATTTGCCCAGGTTTGAGAAAGTCACCCAATATAAGACAGAACAGCTAAAACCACACAGGTATACAGCAAGAGGTAAAAGATGGGATGCAGTGTGTAATGCACGGGGTAAAAATAAAACAACTATGTTTCTCATACCGCGCATTGCTTTTACACTAGGAATATGTCAGTACCCTTTTGCAGCAAGGATGCAAAAGTTACTGGTTCCCTGAAAGGGAAGGAAATCTGTTACACAAATCACACTGGTCCCTGGGGCTGCAGTTGGAACACCCTGCAAACCATTTACTTTCTTTTTTAACATTCATTCTCTGTTAACATTTCTCATATTGTTAAATTAAAAAAAAAAAAAAAAAAAAAAAGAATCACATCAAAAAACCCACTATTTTTTTACTTTCAAGATATGAGCTGTTCCATGCATATTCTCTGCAGTGTTTTGCATCTACAAGCTGGGATGGTGACTACAAGGCAGGTGTGATTCACAGACCTTGCAGAACAAGGGTGCAGCATTAAACACCTTAGAATGAGATTCTGTATGATTACATGAACACACATAACCTACATGATACACATTCAAGAAATGATTGTGTGTTAAATGTGACATCTTTTTTGCAATGTGAAGATCCCAAAAGAGGAATTTTGGAGTACCTTATGGGAGCACCCATGTAAATATTCACTAAGGCAGCATTTACTGAATAGTGACTGTGCCTGCAATCAGTGGTTAAGATGTTTTCTTTAGCAATAGAGTTGATATCTACTTTAAACTGCTGGCAACATTTCAGTCCTTACAAGTAGGATGTAAACACAAAAGTTAGTGTGAATATGCTCTCATTTTTAGATGATCTTCCAAGTCACAGGGTAGAAAAGACAGGACAAACGGTGGCAGTAATTTTAAAAAGTCTGAAAATCATTTTTGGTAGACTTTACACTGTCTATACACACATGCTTTTTGTAACTATTCTTCCAAAAACCTACTTCACTTTAAATAATGCCAATGGCATCTAGGAAAATAGGTACTTACTTTCATTCACCGGTGAACAAAGCTTCTGTCCATTAACAAAATTTTTTAAACAAGCAGGATGATTATGGTGACAAAAATATCAGGGAATCTCTGTGCTTTACCTTTACAGTCATGAAGACTGCCTTACTCTCTCCTGCTAATTCTTTAAAGAAATTCTGAGATTACAAAATTCAGGGATTAATGAAACATATATACGTGGCTGGCAGTTTCTCTTAAGCCATAAATCACATCACAGTGGTAAGGGCCTAAAGATACTGAGATGACATCAGCCATATAAAGCTGAAAAAACATTTGTTCTAAAGAACCCATTTTGTTGCAGGGTAACCTTGTAGGGGCCAGCACTCTTTAGACAGCATTCAGTTCAGCTCAGTGGTTCCCTGAAAGCTTACAGCTGTAATTTTCCATGTATCTGGAAATGACCCATCATGCTGCCTCAGCTCTATGCTCAGCAAAGGCTGACAAGGACCCAGGCATCATGTTCTCCAAGTGAGCTTAATCTTGTGATAATTCTCATACCACAGTCATGTAGCATAATTGTGATTACTCTAGTTTTTGAATTTCTGCTGAAGAAAGCAAATGTAGACCGACCTGCTTTTTGTGTACCAATTAGGGTACTGGCTTCGTAGACAGAATATTTGGCCTCAATTAGTTCAAAGGAGTTGGCTGGGTTGGCTGTGCAGTGCTCAGCAAAGTTTTCAGGGTGTGAGATACAGACTAGGCTAATGCAAATTGGCAGGTTGGAAGGCTTTGGAAGCTTGTATATTATTTCTTCTCCCTCTCTCTGTCTCCTCCCACTCTTCAGTGCCACATATGGTTCTCTTTCTTTTTTTCTCCCCAAAGAGTTTTTATCCTAGCTGTACTTACTAGGTATTATCCTCAACAAAACAATAAAAATCAAAATTATTAAGATGCTTTTTTCATAAAATTTTCACAGCACAACATGTAGATTGAGATAAATAAAGTCTTGCTACATCTGCTACTGATGTAATCTGAAATTCATAGAATTATGGAATACTTTGACATTAAGTGACATTTAGATGTCATCTAGTCTAATAAGCAGGGACATTCTCAACTAGATCAGTTTGGTTAGAGACTCATCTAACATGAACCTCACTGTTTCCAAGGATGGAACATCTACCACCACTCTGGGCAATCCGGTTCATCATTGCTCTCAACTGCTGCTCTTCATTTGTGTGCTCTGTGTGTTGTACTAATGCAACTGTTCAGAAAATCATGCTAGAACATATAATTCAAATGATCCCTGCTTAAAAAAGAAAAAGTAGTCCAAAAGGGTTGTTTCCAGAGATGAAGAATTCGCAGTCTCTCTGGGCAACCTGTTCCAGTGTCCCACCACCCTCATAGTGAAGAATTTCTTCCTAATATCTAATATAAATCTCCCCTCATTCAGTTTAAAGCCATTCCCCCTTGTCCTAATACTACATGCCCTTGTAAAAAGTCTGCACCTGTTTGTAGCAATTCTTGGGATAATGGACAGCAATTCCTCACACCAATCTTCAAATTAATGGACAGAAGAGTCTTTGCTCAGCTCTTTCCCACTCATCTCTCTGGCAATGGATGGTGGAGTCCCAGTTCAGATCCTCACACCCTTCTTCCAGGCAATGGACCTTGGAGTCTTATTTCAGTTCCTCCCACCCATCTCTGAGACAATGGACAGTGGAGTCTGATTTCAGATCAGTCTCTCACAGCAGCCCAACGTATGGCTGGTTTTCTGGGCTGCAAGCACACACTGCTGGCTCATAGATCG
>JAVHNF010044111.1:0-19093 GCA_034783455.1 Micropsitta finschii
AAGACATTTTTTAGCCACACTTGCAAGCTGATCAGCCTGGCTGTTAGGTATGGTTTGTTTGCTCTGTGAATTCCCTGAGAGCAGTCCAACCCAGAGGCTGGCCGAATGCCTACCCGCATGCTGTAACCCAAAAGCCTGAAGCTTGTTAACGTAGAAATTAGGAGGGATGCACTGAATGTTTACATTCATTTCTTAATAGGTAATCTTTGGAACACTTCTGTAAAACATCTTCCTCCTCAAGAAAGCTATTTATCTACTCATCTGCAGTTTCACAGTAGTGCTCCTAATTATCTATATCAGTTATGAGAACTGAACTGGTATTTTTTATATAGTATCTTTTATAGGACAGTGTGGATGTTCAAGCTGTTTTTGCAAAGTCCATGTTTACTGTACCATACTTAACTCCACTTTGTTCTGCGACTAAGACAAGGGCATGTGTTATTTGCTCTGCACCTACAGCTATTGATGGCTGTAGGTGCAGAGCAAGTATGTCTGTCACAGAGCTGTAGGTGCAGTTCTAGTCTCCAGAATATAGTATCTGCCAAAAGGAAACACATGAAGCTAAAAAAAGGAAACACATGTCAGCTCGCAGAAAGTCAGACTAAGACTTCAACAATAATTACATGTTCAGGTCTGTTGAAATGGACTGCTCTTGTAAGAAAGCACAGTAAATATTGGTCCTGATGAAATTCACCTCTCTAAAGCAAAAGTAAAGAAAAAAAGTTCAAATTGGATTGCAGTAAATTCAGTAAATCTCAGAATAGCCCCATATGACTTCAATAATATGAACTTTTTCTGAAATTGCTTTCAGGGAGACAAAGCAATGTTGCAGAGACCTCCTAAATGTATGAATTCCATCACTGGTGCTACAGTATCAACTGTTACTCAGTTCAGCAATAGGGTAAGTCAAATACAAGTGATCAAATTGCTGAAGTCAAATATGAGTGCTCAAAGATGAGTTAACAAGTTAACCAGTCTGACTGGGAATGAAAGGAAAGAAGTATGCAACAGTCATGCAAAAAGGCCTTGTCCATTTACCTGATATTATGGTTAGGGATGTGTTAAAGAAAATTTTCCACCCTAGGTTTCTTACAGCCAAGTCTCAGATAAATATTAATAATTGAGTGGTACAGGAATGGGAATGGTTTGAGATTGGTACCTCTGGGGAGGGACCCAGAGCAAATAAATGTCTGGGTTTTTATACCCTTACATTCTACATGCTGGACTATCACACACTATTCATAGGCCTCTTGGTCCAATGGTGACTTTTGGTCAGTCTCCTTATCCATCACTGGGTTCTTTCATTGTCTCCAGGTGGGCAGCACATTCTTATCTCTCCGTATGTGACTTCCTGGTAATGGGTGCAACTCCTTTATTTTCAGATTGGTGATGGTCTCAATGTCTTCATTTACATAACTCTGCACAGACTGAAAATTAAATTCAGCTTTATCTAAGTGGGAGTTAGCTGCTTTCAGCCTAAGGCTCCAGCAACTTCAGCTTCCCAGGCTGACTACTCCTGCTAAGCAAAGCCACCTAGTAAAAAAAAATTCAGTTAAAAGAATTCAGCTAACTAAACTTAACTCACAACAAGCTGTATCTACTGTATCTAGATATTTACAATAATTTTTAACATTTTCACATACCCATATGATTACCAGTATGTGGTGAGTCATTAAGAACAGGGCATAAGAGTTGCAGCTCTTTCTTGATCTAAAAACCCCCATTCATTGAGGTTGACATAGGCAGCTTGTTACTTACATATTCTTAGTACTCTTACTGCTCAGTCACTGTAAGAGTACCCAAATTCAGCCTGATTCCTCCAAAACAAAACGAAAAAATGAAGAGTTATCAGTACTGCACACAAGTAAATGCTGCTTTGCTCAGGAAAACTGTGCTAAAATAAGCTGCACTGATTAAATAAGATGTTTCTGATGGGTGATCTGCTGCACCTGTTGTTTATTCAGCAAGCAATTGACTGGTGAAGAAACCCACACAAGCAACTCCCACAAAACAGACAAATAAACAGAAAAACAAAAGATAAAATCTTGGCATCACAGATTAAAATCTTTGGAAATATTTTTTTAATAGGAGTCAAATACCTTTAAACTCTCTCCACTTACTAAGTGTGCCTTTGTGATCATATCATATCCCATCATTTTTCAAGCCACTATTTATTACTTACAGTTTAAATGTAATCCAGCAAGTGTATTGATTGCAGTGTGTTGCTTCCTGTAGCAGAAATCCAGTTTTTTTGTTCATTTATGTTGTCTTCATTTCACCACCTCTATAGCATTCAGTTCTTTGTTACTTTGTTACAGAGGCATATGAATATACCCTCATCTTCCTGAATTCTTCTGCATAAAGCTAGTGTACCTATACTTTTTTCATTCTTCTCCCTCTCTAGATTCTTCCCTTGATATTGTTTCTTCATCATACCTTTTCCTGATTATGTTCAGCCACTTGGCATTTCATTTAAATTCATGGTCAATAGTTTAATCTCCTATGGAGTGCCAAAGTGATTGTGTTTTCTATTTCTTTGACTCACAATGCAAAGGAATTTATTTCTTCTGTTACATATTTGAGTAAATACTGGTTTGAAGATTGTCAGAGTGGCTTTCTTACGACTGTTGCTTCAACTTGACATTTTCAATTCAAAAGGTATTTTATTTTAATTTGTACCTTCTCCACCTACAGTTAAACTTTTGTTAAAGACTTTATTTGTCTAGGTCTAATAGCATGCTGCTTTCAGTTGAAATGGAGTAGTCAGGTGTGTTACTCTGTTGCATCATTTTTATGCCAATACTGGAATTTTACTTTCTTAAGAGTTGTGTAACTGCATGGAGGATCAGGTTGTATATGTCTGGAATGAACAGTGTTGTACCAACAGTGAAATAGTGCATAGTGTTGCTGAAATGATGAGCTGTACATTGCCATTTGTTCATACTCCAAACCATACAATCGGAGGTGTTGACAGTTAAATACTAAGGCCACAGCTTATGAATTGCTTCTCCCACGAGCAGTGGAATAGTAGTGAAACACGTCTGGTTGAGCTACCCCCATGTTTTGGTGCTGATGGGAAAGCTGCTGTCCTGTCTGGACGTCACTGCATCAGCCAGAGGTGTCCTGGCACCCTCCCTCACACACACCACCCCATTGCTATTCCACTGGGAAACAGCCACTTTCCCAAGGAATTCAAGCAACTCCCAAAGGAGTCAGGGATTCAAAGCCAAAAGTGAGTGGCAAGAGGAAGAAAAGGTGATTAGTTGACAGGCTGGCTAGCTCCTGCAGCCTGCCTTCACGCTGCCAAGGGAGTGAACAAAGGTGGTTTTGAAATGAGCTTCTGCAACTTGGGTCAGCATCTGCAGCTGTGTGCCCACACCCGTGGCTGGGGACAGAGGCCTTTGCCCAGCTGAAGTCCTCAGCAATGACCCCCTCTTCAGGAAAGCCCTCATTTCAACTGGTTGCTTCAGCAGAGCTTGGCAAACTGTGCCACTTGGAATCACAGTTGTCATCTGCTGTGGGAACTACAGCCTTTCATGAAAACAAATCAGTTTCTATATTAAAATGGGGAGGATGTAAAAGCTGTTTAAAAAAAATAATGAGAGATAACCCTTTAAAGTAAAATTCCCTGGTGACAATTGGAGATTACCTTGCTGATAACCGACTGTCTAACATGCTCTTCCATAATGTATTGAGCCTCTGCTTGCCTGGAATGCAAAGTTTAGATGACTTACAGGCACAAAGCTTCTCTTGCATCAGAGGCAGAGTATTTCTCTATATAAAGAGAAATTCCTAGGCTGGAGGTACATCATATCTACTCCCACCTGCTTAGTTAAAAACAAACATGCAAGGTTTCTAATTTTCTGATGCATGCTTTTACTTGGACTTACATTAGAAATGTTTGCAGCTAAAAAATGGATTTGAAGTTTCCCCCACACTGCACAAGTAGCCAGAGCATGCATGAGAGAGAGGAGGGAAGGTCCTGGCAAAATAAAGCTATTTAAAAAAATTAAATTAAGCTGTCTAGGCGGAGACACAGACGGGAGAAACTTCATAGCTGGTGTCTCAACCATGAAGTAAATACACCCCTGCACGCAGATGTTCTGCAGGTTATTTCCAAGGTACAAGCCGTCCATGGGAATAAATGAACAAGGCTGGGTTTGCCAGGCAGATTTTCTTCATCACACATGATACCAGCAACTCCCAGGGGGAAATAGCTGAAACCAGACAGTGACAGTGTTACCCAGGCAGCAGGGAAGAAGGAAGCCTGCAGCCCACACAACTTCCCCACCAGCCATGTCCTGCGGACCCGATCCAGCATGAAGCACAGGAAGGCGAAGCCCTTCCCTAAGGAACCATTATCCACGCAGATTGAAGGAGCTCATGGCATCCCTAGAGCTCAGGCAGACATAAACTGATGCGTTGTGGAGGTAGCACATAGGGACCAAGCGCAATGGAACTCAAGGGGAACTCTTCAATTAGGAGGACCAAGGAACCAGAGAGCTAATTCTGCAAAGAAAATGGGAAGAGCTAAGTCTGCAGCCTCTCCACCAGCCACTGACATGGTCTGGGTACTGGGGGAAGCTCATGCCAAATGCTAATTAAAGTTGGAACATCAGCCTCTTGGGACTGAATGGATTTACACAGGCTCAGCGTGGGAGTGCAGGTCAGTGACAATTTATTTCTTATTTATACTGCAGTACCACTCAGTGGCCTCAAATCATGACCAAAGCAGCATTGTGTTAGATACTGTTCAACCACCCACATCAGCAAAGCGCTTAACCCAAATGGCTCACAAGCCAATGTCTTCATTCAGGAAAGCATGTGCACCCAAGCTATCCCAGAGAGCAAATACTCCAAGAGTTTAATCCTGTCCCAGTTATAGCAGAAATGCCAGTCTGGAAAAGGCCTGGCCTGAGCAACTGTTGCAGCAAATTCAGCTCTTTTGCCTGGCTGTGCTGTGTCCAATGATCGGGCCCTCCAAGATTCCAAATCCTTGGTAAGATGGAAGGGAAAACCTGGGGTACTGCTAAGGATTTCTAAAAAGTTCTCTAAAGTGGTCAAAATGCAGCCGTGGTATTCAAAGGGAGGGCATGCAATTAAAAAGAAACATTAAAACCCATAAAATACACACAAAGTATAACAAACTCCCCCCCAAAAATCACCTCTTAGACAGAAATCAAAATGGAAACAACTCAACCTGCATTTACCTTGAAGTTTGCTTAAAGGAGGTGTTCTGTGCCCAAATTTTGACTGTTTATCAACTATGAAATGTCTCCCTGTAAATATGATTGTCAGAAATACCACAGTTCTAACCTATAGGGTCTTTGATACTATTTACACTCTTGGTATTAAGAAAATACTGGAAGGACCTGTTGGAGGCAGTTTCTCAGGACACTCTTCCACTGAAGGACTGCTCTATGAATTCAGAACATTTCCATGTCTCAAGAGCCATCAAAATCTCGTTAATGCCAATTTCTTCTCCAGTTTAAAACGTCTGCTATAGTTCACTTTAAAAGAAAGGTTAGAACTTAATCAGATGAAGGGAACTAATTCCTCCCATCACCCTTCGGATTTCCAAGGCCAATACAAAACTAGAGCACAAACATCCAAAGCAATCTCTAGGGAGAACAAGCCAGATGCAAACTTTCAGCCAAAACAGGAAAGAAAAGAAACGAATCAGTCAGAGGGTCTCCAATCTGGGGCTTATAATGGAAACTGTTTTACAACTTGAATTACAACTTACACCAGACCCCAAATTTATAGTATTTTCTTAGCATTTGTACATATGCCTAAATCAAATCAATAATTAAGCTTTGGGCTTATAGGATTTAGTTTGTTATAGTGTTCTATCTGGCAGGGTATTTTACAGCAGCAAGTTTACATAGCAGTTTATCCGTAGCCATGATTTACTTCACTTTCATTAGCTTAAAGACTAAAATCAGAAGACATTTAATTCATCTAATTTAATATTTATAAATTAAGGAAGTAGGATCATAAGAACTGATTGCTAAAAGCCACTTCCATGCCAAAGAGTTCAACAAGAAGAACTCGCTGCTGCCAAGAACATCACTTTCAGCACAGCTTCACAATACCATTGTGTTGTGTGACTGGAGGTGTGATGAACCCTATCAGGAGGAGAAAAACATCTGTCTTTCCCCAGCCATATCTTAGGGGGTATTCATTCAGGTGCCAAAGAACTGAGAAGTAATTTGGAAAGGCTGAGGCAGACTTCTGAGCCCATTACTTTTGCTTTTGTTACTATGTCTGTAGACTTCAAAAATGGATGGATGGATGGATGGATGGATGGATGGATGGATGGATGGATGGATGGATGGATGGATGATCGATCCTGTAACATGCTAAGGAAGAAGAAAACCATGTCACCAAGACAAGTGAGTACACACAGGCTGCTAATAAAGTCCACGAGCTCACCAGCAAAGTGGAGCTCCTCTAGCTCTTGTCCCTTTCCTAGAGAACATGTAATACGCACTTTGCTTCTTTCCTGCATGCAATGACAATGCCTTATGCTACCTCTCAACCAGTAAAAAAAACCAGATAATAAAATAAAATGTTATCTCAGCTGCAGACAATTTTATTACTACTCTACTCCCCACATTCTTACTAAAAATACTGTCATTTAAAGAAATCCATTTATTCTGTCCTCAGCTATGAAAACAAATTTTGTTTTCTGAGGACAACATAAGAGTAACTTAAGCCTTTTCAAAACATGCCTCTATGAAAGCAGGCTCTCTCGCACCAGCTGGATGAATGCAGGACTATTTTTCCTAGCTTGACTTCATCCTTTCAGCTAAAGCTGGGGAAATAGAAAGGTTAGTTTCTGTTTATGGGAAAAGCAAGTCACCTCTTTTTAATGCATAAGGAAACCAAGAGGTCTAGTTTGCCAGGAGTTACAGCTCTAAATGTACAGGATCACTTGCAAAAAGTTATGGGTGATTTGATCACTTTCAGTACTCAGCCAAAGCAGATTTGGAAAGAGAGATATCGATCCCCAGAGAGCAAAGCAGAAGTGGTGGAAATGCTCTTTCAAAGAGGTTTACTGCCTGCCCACAAAAAGAAAGTGGGTGTTCAGGAGAAAGCTGTTTTGTTTGCAGTTTCAGCTAAGCTGCATGAAGTTAGTTCCCATCCTTGTTTGGAGGTAAAGGAGGCAAAGCAGGGAAGCTGCTTTGCAAGAGGGAACAGGCAAAAAATGGGCAAAAGTCAAGAGTAAGAAAGCATGTGAGAATTCAAGTAGAAAGCAGAGTGTGGAAGCAGTGGGGTCAGGAAGCCCACATATGTGCACCAATACCTTGTGAGTCCCTTGCTGTCGAAATAAGCCCATGTCCCTTGGGCAGATCACACTGCTACAAGCCACAGCTTATACTTGCATTTCACCCCACCACCAATGCGCCACAGTTAACACCTCACTCAGCAGAGACGTGAGCAGATGCCTGTGTGTCTGATTTGGGGATATGGCTTGGGTGAGCTGCTGTTGCCAGGAGCATTGCTCAGAGGCAAAACCAGTGCTGCTGCGCTGGGAGGCTGATCGCCTGCTGTCAGCAAGCAAGAGGGCAGGGCTTTCTGAAAAGAAGGTGGCATTTCTACCAAAACCAGTGTCTCTTCTGAGGATAAGACACAAACTGCTACTGATTTTCATTCACCAGCTGGAAATCAGGGGGCATGCTGCTGTAGGCTACAGGGTCCTCCTTACCGCCGACAGGTAACTCCAGAAATCAGGGACTGACCAGGAGAGATACAGGTTTGGCAATAGGAAAACCATCACCAATGAGAAGTAGTGGGACATGGAAATAGGTTGTCTAAGAATGCTGCTCCATGATACTACAGGCTACACAAATTACCCATCAGGAACAGCCTGACAGACCAAAGTGATCCAGTCTTGGGACACAGGACTGGATGAACTCTTTGAGACTCTTCTATATGAATGAATTATGTGAATGGATTATGTATCTACACTTACATACATATATACATATATGTATATATGTATGTACACATGTGTATATATACATCCCTGGCAGTGTTCAAGGCCAGGTTGGACAGGACTTTGAGCAACCTGCTGTAGTGGAAGGTGTTCCTGTCCATGGCATGAGGCTGAAACTAGATGAGCTTTAAGGTCTCTTCCAACCCAAACTATTCTATGATTCCATGGTATATGCAAACATGTACATAAAAATTATTGATCTGGGGGCATGGGAAGATGTTATACTTACTTCCTTTAGTACAGTTTGCAGCTGTGACTGATCTTGCCTGCGAAGAAAAGGAAAACAGCCCAAAACCCCTTCAAATGATTTACAGTTTAAAAAACCCCAGCGACATAAGACAGTGCCAGGTATCCCATACCCAAGGACTGCGGTCAACCAACACCTCTGGTCTCTTACATAAGCCTTGAGTCCTCTGTTCAGGGAGAAGAGAACAGGCTTCCCCCTCAAGCCTAAGGAAATCTTCCTAAGTTAATCTGCTGGTTTTTAAGTAACTTAGGCCAGACACCGAAAGGAGACGGGGATCACATGCATTAGATTAGCACACGCTGTGTACACATGGACGTGACATCTCGTGCTGCCCAGGCAAAGGCGCCAGGGGACGTGTGCTCAAACCTCCCTCATACCCTATCACGCCTGACGGGCTACATGGGGTACTCCAGAGAGAGATGGAGACAAAGGGGGGCAACGAATCCTGTTTTGTCTCCCTCGGAAAACATGCCTGTTTTGCACTCCCTTCTCCCCCTTGCCTTCCCTTCCCAGTGGAGGCCCAGGGCGTTCATTACCAGCAGGGCCAGGGTGGCGTCGGGGATCTGAGCTACCAACTTTCCTGAGGAAATGCCACTGAGATGGTATCATCAGATCCCTTTTCAGACTGGAGAACAGATAAGACCACACTCTGGGAGATAACTACCCATTTGTGCTACAAACATATTTTCTTTTGCAATAGCCAGACTTCTACTCTTAAACCACTAGGCAATTTTTTTCCCTCAGGAAGGTT
Organism: Micropsitta finschii; assembly: GCA_034783455.1. Taxonomy (NCBI): domain Eukaryota; kingdom Metazoa; phylum Chordata; class Aves; order Psittaciformes; family Psittacidae; genus Micropsitta; species Micropsitta finschii. Next base: position 9,001 of record JAVHNF010044111.1, read on the forward strand.
AACCTGCTATTATAAAAAACACTTATGGAAAGTGCCTACTGAATGCGCAGGATGACACAGATGAATACAGATTATTCCTGCCCCAGCTTGCACCCAGCACTGTGAATCACACTCCACCCTGCAATGCTGAAGCCCCTCTTCTCTCCTCCTGCCTCTTCTCCATCAACTCATGCCTCATCTCCAAAGCCTCCTTCTCCCCAAAGGGAGGCAGGGCATCCCTTGGCAGACTTCAATGGTGCAGGAGCCCAGCAGGCTGAAGTGAGGTTCACATGTGGCTGTGGCCAACCCAGGCTGGAACACAGGTCAGCCCATCCAAGCACCCCTGTCTCTGCCACTGCTCTCCCTCATCTCGAAGCATGTTTATTCAGACAGCCCCGACACCAGTTGGCTCCCACCACAATGCTGGCAGGAGCACGCTGTAATTTTGCTCAGCCATAAGAATTTTAAACCATGCTTAAGCATGCTTGCTAACCACACTTGAAAGACCTACCAAAGTGCAGCCAAAAATGACTGAAACCCTTCAGCCGGCCAAAGGGCACCCTGGATAAGTAAGAAAACAAATAAACATGCTGCCACAGACAATGAGAGCCTATCTGAAATATTTCAAAACCAAATAACAGCATAAGGAGCTTCAATGGGATTTCTAAGTCAGTGCATGGGAGTACCATGTTTACAGGAATGATAATTCAAGCGTTGATCTACTTCTTAAGGCTAGCACAGAGACTTTTCACAGGAAGAGTAAGAGGGGAAAAAAAAAGAAGAAAAAACTGATTAGGAACAAGGCCTGACATTTGCTCAAGTCAGGAGAGGAAGTCTGGTATTTTCAAGAAGGAGCTGTGACTGCGAGTGCAATGGGAGATGTGTTGATACCACAGCACCATCAGTAACCTTGCTGGGGGCAATGCCAGAGCATCATGGGTCGCAAGGGCCCTGCAACTACCAGGGGCAAATCCTGTCTGCTTTGCCTGCTTGGGCTACCTACCCCTGCAAGCTTCTGCTGCCCTCCAGGGCATCCCAAAACCTCTGCCACCTTAAGGGCCTAGAACAAAGGGGCCTCTCCATGGCAGGAGGGATAAAGTCCAGAAGGACAAGCCATGTGCCCCAGCAAGAGCAGAGTGGGAAGGGTGGGAAGCCAAGACAGCAAGCTGCTGCCCTCACCTCAAGCACCCCCCAAAACCTCACTGTCTGCATCCAGCAGTGCAAATGGCATCACAGTAGCAATGGCATTTCATTAGCATCAGCACTGCGGAAGATTGAGTAGCAGCAATGGGACTTAAAAACTAAGAACTTAAATAAACTAAACAAGGAACAAGAAGAGGCCAGTGATTTTTGGAAGACGGATACAGTGCACACTGCAAAATGCAAGTTTCTTTAAGCCCTCCCAAAAAAATGAGGGCATATGAATAGTCACACTTCTCACATGTGAAAGTTTGAGCTGCGGGACCCACACCCCCCAGGAATCCATTTAGAAACCTATGTGAGAGACTCAAAGATTTCTTGTCCAAGCCACGCACACACACACAGAAAACCCCTTCCTTCGGTCTGTCTCCTCCACGCCCCTCCAAACCGAGGTAAGGTTTATTATCTGGCAAGGGATAACAATGTGCAGTATTTGTAACAACTGGCAATATCAGATGCTAATGATTACATAGAGGATATTCTGACAGCACTCATAAAACATTCAGGGGTGGTTGCCTGCTTTCTTCCCCAAAACATAAAAAACCTTCCCATTAGAACTAAAAGCTTTGAAAGCCTAAGCTGTGAGAAGTTCTGGCTAAACTGTAGTATATAAAGCTGTGAAAGTGGCCCTTTCTTCAAAACCCATGGCAGGGTTGTGAGGATCCCTGGAGCTGTGTGAGATCAGGATCTCCCTGAAGCCCAGTCACCTGGAGAAGGAGATGGATGCGCTGAGCAAAATAACCACAATACTCCACGAGGGAGCACAGCAGTTAACTTAAACTCCCATCTGAAACAGTGCTACCTTTCAAATATCTGGAAAACTTTTGTAGGCCAGGGGTAGCAGAGGTTGAATCCCACATTTGAATAAAAAGGGCAGTAACAGGAGCTTTACATAATAGCTGGTTAAGTACGCAAGACAGGAAAGACTCATCACTGATGCCTACTCACTTTTTCCTTAAAACAAAGCAAAGACATGTTCTAATCTAGAAAAGGGATTAAAAAAAAAACCCCACGCATAACCTAATGCATGTGTTCCCATAGCTGTTTGAAGCTGCTGTAAGCTCTGCCAATCGCCAGCCTGAGACTAGCAATGCCAAGAATTCACATTCCCTTCATGTATTATTCCAACCTTCAAAAGAGTAACAGGTAACTCTGTGTCACCCCCCATTTCTTTCCTGATACCCCCAAAAAGCAAAAAGGCCTGCACTAAACAACAGTTAAGTTGTATTTTACCTTCTCTTCCTTTCATCAGGTATGGGGAACGAAGGTCAAAATGTGCAGTTGTCCAGCTCTTTCTGTAAAGATTAATGATGGAGCTCAGAGAATTAATACCTGCTGCACTTCTGAAGTGGCCATGTGGCTTTACATCCCTTAAAACAGTTCTGCTAAGTTTAAAATGCTAGAGTGAGCTCCGGTTTGAATAGGTCCAGCCACCTCGTGTCATGCATTTGGCACCCGGGACTTAAAACTGAACTTGAAAAACATGATGAGAAGTAGGAAAGGCTAAACCTGCAGAGGCAGCAGTTGAGCCTTAGTCCCGGAGAGCGGCTTCACTCTGCTCCTTACAGCAGGCACAAGGTGGTCAGAAAAAAGGCCAATAAGAGGAGAAACCAGCCGAGAGGATTTGTAATGTGAAACCAACAGGCACAATACCGAAAGTTTTCCTGCCTGAGGAGAAGGGAAAAACCACACAAAACCCCCAGCCCCGCCGGAGAGGCCATTAGAGACAGATGGCTCACGTGGAGCACGCTCCTCTGAAACACAGGCACCAGCATCAATCACCCAGGTATCTGCTGGCACGGGTAGGTCCGCATCAGCAGCAAGCAGGGCTGTGAGCAGGACTGGTGTGCAGCATCTTGTCAGGACAGAAAACCCAGGTCCCATCGACCTCTGCTCTCATCCCCAGTGAGCACAGCTGGACCCAGGGAGACAGAGGACAGTGACAACAGTATGGCCACAAGTGATTATTGCATCTGAGTTTCCTGGATGGGTACCAGCAATCTGCCAAAAATAAAAGAAGGAAAGAAAAGCCCCAGCCGAACCATCAGCTATACTCATTAAAACCCTAAAGACGTCTGGAGAACTGCCCTTTCTGCAGCACTAAGTCACTGGCAACTTCGTCTTAACTCAGATGGAGATTTCCCCCTTCTCCACCCTGAATTTAACTGCACAAGAGAGAAGTGGATCATGCTCAACAACAAAAATCAGGCAAGGGCCTGCAGCAGGGTTGAGGATGGGGGAGATGGGGAGGACAAGGGCTGTAAAGATAAGTAAATCCTTTGCTTTGCACGTCTTGTCATTATTTATCCCTTCACTGCCATCACGTGAGCCTGCACACTGAACAAAGGCCCTTTTCTGGGCTATCCACAAGGCGCCCTTTAAGCATTTCTGCACAGCCGACAAGTATCCTTCCAATTAGCCTTTAAACTGTGACACTAAAGTCAAAAAAAACCCCTTTTATACAACAATGTTACCCCTTCACCATGCCACACAAAGTGACATGGCTGGGGCACATGCACCCCCAGCCGCCCGGGGAGAAAATTCCTCAATTTAGGCATGCTGTCTGACCCCCTGTATCCATCCACATGAAGATCAAAATCTTCGTTCTTCCAAGTATTCAGCTAACTTGCTAACTTAAGGGGTGAAATCTCTCCTGCATGGTACCTGAAAGAAGACAGTTATTTTAGATACTCACTGCAGTTGAAAAACAACTTATTCTCCTCAGCCCAATGCTAACCAGAAGCAATGTTCTTAAAGGCAAATACAACCTCAGCCCAGAGTTCAGAGTCAAGAGGTGCATGGAGGATTTTTGCCCAAGGATCAATACAAGGCCTGAACCCTTCTGGCTCAAAATGCAACACCCTGATGGCGATCATGCACATGTCCATCCGTGTGTCAGTGCATCCATGTGTGCTAGCAAGCCCTGCAGCACAATAGGAGGGTCTGCACAGGAGCCAACCTGGTCCTGAGGAGCAAAACCTCGCAAGATGCTCGAGCAACCCCTGCCTCACTTGAGCCAAGTCACCTGATTTCAGAACTACAAAATGAGTCAAAATGTGCAGAATCAGGCTCCAACATAAAAAAAAAATCAGCTCCTCTGCTTCAACCACAGCAATCCCTGCCTGCCAGTTCTTTTTAATCGCTAGACTGACAGCCATGTGGTGAAGTCGACATCGCCAAGTACTTGTCATTTCATCGGTGCTGCCAATTCCCATCTTGCTGAGACAATGACACATCAAAAATAGCTTTCATCTGTTTATATACTGCATGCTCGGCAAACTATGTCACCAACTGCTGGTGTGGAAAAAGAAATTATAAAAAAGCCTTTTTTTAATAATCTCCATCATGGGAAAAAAAAAATAAAATATTACATATTCCCTGAAAAATATGAAAAATGCATTCCATATTTTGGGAAACCTTCAATGCATCCCATACTTCATTTCAGATTATTATATCCTGAAAATATTTATCACAGTAAAACATAATAATTCTCACTCTTCGCTGACAAAATACATAACCAAAACCTTTTCCCGCAAAATGCTGGTTTCCGAGGCTGCTGAAAATATTTAGGAGACAGAAGCAGATACCGGAAAGCATTTTCCTTCATAAAAATGGGGGGGTTTTGCAGGTCCAAACAGATGCCAAAAACAACGTACACAAAATTTCAGTCTTTCTTCACATTTTCATTGGTCTCTCTGGAAGACATACACTGCATGAGTCACATCCTTTTGTTCCTGTCTTCCTAGGCTATTCAGATCTGCTGAGCTGTTTCTCAATGGACACCATCACTGGAAAAAGTCCTGCTCCCGACTGATGTGAAGAACATCTGAGTTTGTGAACATAAGAATATACCATGAAATGTTTATTTATGCAGGTTTTGCTTTGTTCTTTCCTTCTTCTACATGTAACACAAAGGTTAAGTACAGTTTAAAGGACCAAACTCCATACGTGAACTTTTGAATGTGCATCTAGGAGTAAATCCATAAATTTAGAATACAGGCTGGAGAGCCAAATTAGAAAATTACAGCAGATAAACCCTACAGCTGAGAAACTACAGCCAACAAACACCATGTGGCAAGCAATGCCTAAAACTTGCTTTGATTCTTCATAAAACTCCTCCTGTACGTTGCTGAGAAGTGTGAAAGGAACTGCAGAAATGCAGGAACAAGATCTCTTTCACAGCTAAAAGGAACATTTTCAAAGCTGAAATAACTTCTTTATTTAAGTCTCAAATTCACTGTTAACAGACAAATTTTCATCTGAAGTGCTCTTCATCTAACTGCAGAACACATCGAAGTGTTTCAGCAAAAATGGGATTTGTAGCAGTTTTGGAAGGGAGTCCCAGCTGAGATTGCAGGAGACTGCAGGCTCCAGGCCTGACTTATGGAGCCCTCCTGACAGCCTAATAAGTCAGAAAAACATATTTTTCCCACTTGTAGATTAAAATAAAAAAAAAACCACAATTTGGCTATAGCATGCTTTTGAGCAGCCGTCTTTCCAAAGGAAAAAGGACTGTTTACACAAGCCTGATACTCTAATAGAGAGACACACACATATCATTAATAACGCCTGGCAGATGGAAGCGGGCTGCGTGCGCCTGCAATGCAACCCACAGGTCATCAAGCTGCCGAGGTGTAGGTGTAATTCTGCTATCTCACAATGAGGGGAGATGAACAGCAGAAAGATGAGGCTGTGCCAGCTGCAGACGGCTCTTGGGTGCTCCTCCCCAGGTGGAGAAATCCACCCCAAAGAGCCATGCCACCATGCTTCTACTACTGTTTATACAGCGGCAAGTTCAACCAGTACTTTTTTTACACAGCCGGAATCCTTCCCACAGGATGCCGCTGAAGCCAAAGGTGCAAACATGGTTTATATCATAAGCACTATTAAGCACGGATGAACTGGGTGCAACCTTGGTCAGAAAACAAAGAAAGCACCCACCCCACACCCCCACCATCAGCTGCCAAAGGTTGATATAGCCTATGGGAGTTCTCTCTCTTTCTGTGTATATGTATTTTTAATCCTTTTCTCCATCACTGGCAAGTATTTGAGACAGCAGCCTACACATTACAGACCTGTAGTCTGATCCCACATGGAAGCTCTTAGGCTAGTCCAAATACACTTAGATTTTTGTGTAGAAAAAGCTTAAGTTCTCGGAAACAGGCTTTTACATCAAGAATGGCAGCTCACTGGTATCTCAAGAAGTAGGATCCAGCACTAAGTGCAGCTGAGGAGATGTAATGCTAACATTAAGCAATAAGTGAAGGAGAAAGCTCCTGTTTTCTCTTTATCGGGATTTAATATCAAGTTGGCTAAGTGGAGCTGTACAGCTCAATGGAAAAAGCAGATGGTTTCTTTTTCCCTACTCCTCTCCATTTTTCGGGTATCTTCTTCTTTATGGAAGAAGCAGCAGGTAAATTAAACTAGTCCTCTGCTTCCCTCAGGACCAGCCAGCCTGGGAGCAGAGCTTAGAGAAGTTCTTTTGAAACACTGCTCTGAAAGCAAAAGCTCTCCCCCGAGGAGGTAGTAGTGTAGAAGACGGTATTGATAAACATGGACATCAGCTGCTGGTCTGTTCTCACAGTCCAAATCAAACAAGTAGAAATAGGAAAAAATTATGTATGCATTAAGAACAAATTCGTATTTTAAAATACTATTAGCAAAAGATTGGTAGGAGATCAAATGCAATGCCCCTGCATAACTGCTGGATTCCTTTGGGGTTTATTTTCTTAGGGTTTTTTTTAAGTAAACATATTCTGTAAGAGGAAAGATATTCACATATGGTTAAATTTTAATTCGGTTAGTTATATAAACTACATGCCACTATAAAAATTCTCACCAGTAGTTTCAATTCCATAATCACAAGCTGCTATTCACTTGCCAGGATTACACGTTCTGCCCCGCGCAGAAGTTTCTCCTTCCACTTCAAACATGGGTTAAGCAACTAACAGACGCATTTGAATCAGACTGTAAAGAAGAACTTAGCGAACTTTCCGAGTATAAAATACACTAAAATTAAGCCTGACTTTGCTGTCATACTTCATCAACCTGTCATCAACTTCATCACGTACCCAAAGGTAAAATTGCTCAAAACTGAGGTAGGGCATAAGAACGCCACATGAAAAAAGACAAGGCAAATTATCTCTCAGCTTATTATTTCTTACATTAGACTACAAGATTCTATTTGGTTTTTGTAAAAATATAGAGCAACGCTTCTACAGAAAAAAATCCTCATTAAAAACCACCCTAAAATGCCACACAGCAATCAGCCAAAATGCAGTCTTGCCATGAAATCAGAAAACACGCTCTTAGCATAAAAATAAAGATCTTCATGAGATGGACTTTTATTCCAAATTTAAAAGTACTTAAAATGCATTATATGCCAGTGTTGGATGGGGCTGAGTATATGACTCAGTTTTCGTGTCACCTTCAATCACAGTGACAAATCTGCTCTTCAAGACGAAGTCCGAGAGCTACGGGTAAAACCGCTAGCTCTAATCAGCCCAAACCCAACCGCTTCTAGTTCTTCGATAAGTAAAATAAACTAGACACAGGTTTCTCCCGTTTGTGACACATCTAATTCGAACAGGAAACCTTTTGAATCCAGGATTACAAAAATTTAATGAATAAATTGGAATAATTTGCCCCTTTAGGCCCCTAGTCAATGAAATTATTCGTGAACCTGAAGTTGACACCACATCAGTGTTTTTCCTCAGTATCAATGCCCTAGCACATCCATCCAAAACTAAAGATAACTTTCTATATAGCAGCCTTCTACATGAGTCTAAAGGCATGCTTCCAGGCAATCAAGCTGAACAAACATTGGGAGGAGAAATATAAGGGAAAAGGAATAAGAGACGAAAATTGCCACTTTTTAACAGAGATTATAGTATTTACTGAGTAGTGCCTGCCAGAAGAAGGTGTTTCCAAAGACTGGCTAATGTGTGCATGCAGTTCCCAAGAATACAGGCTAGGATAAAAATATTTATTTTTATTTATTTTTAAGCTACAAAGGCACCCCAAATAATACACTTTACTGACAGCCTTAACTTGTGGCAATCAGAATAGCTTAAACAGCTATAAATAATCTCCAAAGAGAGCAACAGCATACAGTCATCACCAGAACAGCAAGCAGGGGTCGGGGGGGCAAAGAGCTTACCAACATTAAGCACAAACATCTCAAAAAGAGCAGCTTGCAGCTCCATCCAATATATGGCACGTTCACACACGACCTGTAACCCACTGTTGAATCCCAGGGCTGGGATTCTGATCTCATTCAATCTGGGAATTATTTAGGATTTGGCCAGTAGAACCCAGAGCAGAGCTGGATAGTAAATGCATACCTATCCTTCAGAGAGCAAGATTAGCCTGAAGAATTATTCTTTCTACAAGACCCAGAAAAAAGCCGAAGTGTATGACAGCTACGTTGTGAAAAAACAGTACTTTTTAAGGAGTGCCAAAACCAGACAGATTTACAATTGCTGAAAAATGAAAAACCTTTACCATCCCTTTCCCTAAACCTATGGCAGAAACCTTTTTCTTTGTGCTGGAGCTACCCAATATTCAGACCCAATTTCTGGCCCCTCTGAGACTACTGTTTTATCCCTACAAATTGGCATTGTGATAAAAGTACCATCACACTCCGCTTGTGCATGTTTTAGCTACACAAAGCAGGGATGTCAAAAAGGAGCTGCTGCACGAATAGCTGTGCATCTACCAATTTATTACTCCTGAGCAAAGATACTCAACATAGTAACTTGGGGTTTGTGTATTTTTTGCGGAGTGGAGGATAACATCTCATTTCTGTCAACGTGACCCAAACACAGTTATTAACGGAGCCAAAACAGATGAGCCCTGGCTGGTTGTTCTGTGGTAGCTGAAGGTCTGCTTTGTCCCAGGCGTCTGCTCACAGCTCATCTGCAAAGCACTCATAGAGGTGCCTGGCTGTCCCCTCATACCTCAGTTAGCTTGTGCATTTAAGTGAATTAAAAAGGCAATCACAAATGCTAGCTCAGTTAGTTGCTTTGCCAATGACTTGAGCGCAGGAATTTAGTCAGGAGTCCAAAGGTCTTTATCCTGCAACACTGGACCATCCATCACAACCAAGCACCAGCAGCTCAGCAAAACAGCAACTGCTTGTTACACATTGAATATGGGAAGCACATGAGTTTTCCTACCAAAACAGAGCATACGGGCCACGTGATCCCTCCTCATGCAATTAATCCGGAGGTGGTTTGAATTTAAATAAAACTATGGCAGAAATTCCCTTGTATCATTCAAATCTCACCAGAAGAAAAGCAAATTCTGGTTTGCTGCAGGCAAAGGACGCAAATATCCTTAAAGAACCTTAAAGACAGGCAAGCAAAGAAAAGATAGGCCAAAAAGGCCAATGCCATCTGCACTCCTTTATATACTTGGATGAGACAAAGAATTGGAGGGTCACGGTTATGCCGACTTGCTGTCCCATTGTCTTTCCAATCGTGTTTCCTCACAGAAAAATAACTTCATGCTAGCAGGTTTGAGAGGGTCTTTTTGTTTGTTTTTCAACCTGTAATACAGCTACAGCAGTTCTTCATCTACGAGGCACCTAATCATTTGTTCCCCTTCTGAATTCTGTAAGCAAGCAGACCTTGACAGAGAGCTATTAACACCCACATGATTCATGGCACCAGACAGAAAGCAGAGTGAAACCATCATTAAAAAGATAAAGGAGAGAAGCTGAGTTCCCTAAAAAAGGGATTTATTTAGGAGCTTCTTTATTAATGTAATTTATTATCACAGAATGGTTTGGGTTGGAAGGGACCTTAAAGCTCATCTAGTTCCAATCCCCTGCCACAGGCAGGTACACCTTGCACTAGATCAGGTTGCTCAAAGCCCAATTCAACGCTTCCAAGTAATATAATGCAGTACACTA
>JAVHNF010044112.1:5906-16504 GCA_034783455.1 Micropsitta finschii
AAGCCCTGGTGTAGAAGTGTGGACCTTTCAAATGTCAGTAAAGGACTGGTCAATGTGAAGCACAAATATTTTGTTTCAGCTGGATATATGCTATGACATCCACTGTATCCTTAGGACTACCATTATCCTTTGTTTCTACCTCCTCCACCTCAAAAATTAAAAGAGAAGCTCTTCATGGCTCCTTTTGCAGCTGAGAGTAACTCAGCAAGCAACACTCATTGTCTAAGTGTGACTTGTTTAATCTTGCACTCATGAAATGCAGGTATGACAAGCATTCTACTGCAATATCTGGGAAAAATTAGAGTTTCTTAATCTATCTTTAGTCAAAACCAATAAATCTGTTTTCTATAAAAATCTGTCAGAAAACTTTCAGAAATTATTTTCCAGGCTCCCCTTTTAATTCCACATGAGAAGCATTCAGTGCAGCTCATCTTTCAGAAATAGGCACAACTTCTTTTAATTCAAAAGGTGGAGTTCAATGGATTGATTTGTCCATTGTCCCACCTCATTAATCTGAAATGTTGGATATAGCTGGTAATCATATAGTACCAATAGTAAAACTTACATTTAAAGAGGTTCTTCTTTCCTCCATAAACTTGTGTTTAATTGTTCCTTTATGTAAAACCACATCTCCAATTTTTACTGTAAACTCGGCCAAGTATTCTTGTTGACTGCACATAATGAACTCTTGTACATGCACACACACACTTGTATCAAACAGCTTTATTCTTTCCCAAACAAAGTTTGGGACTTTATGTAAAATAAATGTATTGGGTCATGTGAACACAGTTTTATTCCAGTCTAGCCTGTGCTTGTTTCGTCTGACTATACTTCTTAGGACTTCCAAGGAAAATCCATCAATGGTAAATCAGCCAAGCGCAGTTTATTCTTAGCAACAGAAAATCAAACTTTGGAGGTTGCTCAAAGTCCAGTTTCTCTTTTCAGAACATTTCACTTCCATCTACATGTGTATGTCCAGACTACTGACTATGAGAAAGAGGCAGAGAATTACCTAGTCAAAAAACCAGTTTGTTAAAGTTTCTGTGGCATTAGGTATGTTTTCCATCTCACTTTTCACAGGAATAAAAGAAGCTTATGTACATTGGTTAGGCATTTTTAAACCTGATTAACTTATTAGTTAACATCTCTGTGGCCTCCTGAGCAAAACTATATAGTAATCACATAGAACAGAGACTCCCAGTTGATGCTCTGCAGACTAGTGGTCCACAGCACCACACTATGGTCCAGGTCCTTGATTCAAGTATATGCTGAACAGGCTTCACTCTCCCTGGCTACAGCACAGGTTACCACAACGAGTGCCACACATGCCCTTGCAGGTGCCAGCTCCTGCAGGATGTTAGGTCCTGCTACTGTAGGGTGAACACATGGAAGTGTTGACAAGGAGCTTTTTATAAGACATTGTCCCTGCAACTGTGTTCATTCCATGGGTCTGCAGCTGAAAGATCCATGGCTTTAAATACCTGCTCAGGTCCATCTCTTGCATCCATGATCTAATTCAGCACTGAGGAAGAAGCATTACAAAGCTACACTATCCCAGAAGTGTCAGGAAACATTTATCATGCTGCTGCTAACACTGCAATACACGTCCAAGCATGTAGCAGTAGGACCTATCATCGCAGAGCTAGTCAACTGCAATGGAAAGTCTCTATTTGCCTTTATTTCCATGACAAGGCTGAGTGCGGGTATGCCTTTTCCACTCTTCCCACTTACTTCCTCATCTTTCTCCTACTGCACATTGACATAAGGGTCAGGCAGAGTTTTTCTTGACATTTGGATTTACATATACCGGTCCCTCCCCTGATATCTATGACATTTGTCTATCGTTTCCTTTAGCAGGCAAAGGAAGAAACAAGACATAGCTGGAAACTGCTGGAACAGCTACTGGTTCTCATGTTAGAAGGATTGACCCTTGACTCTCTTCTTCAAGTGTCCTCTGAAGTATTTCAAATATGTTCTCCCCAAAGATCAGAAGATACTGAAATATTTCTCATATACAGAATAGAGCTGAAATCCTGGTCCTGTTGGAATCCCTGGCAGAATTCCCAGAGATTTCAATCAGGACTGGATTCCACCCTCACAGGCCAAATTAATCTAATATACACTACGAAGTATAAGTGAGCTCACCCTGCATGTCAGAAACCGGTTTGATCTCAGATTATGCCAATATAGGCTACTTCCTCTTTTCATACCTTTGTGCACGCACATGCAAAGGCAGAATTTCTTTCACTCTTGCAATACTTGCTTGTGAGAAACAAATTATTTTTACTCATATCATTAACAACGGTATAATACTTAGCCTTTGTCATAGAAACAAAGGGCAGCTGAAAATTACATTGCCCTGTACTACTGTTTAATCATAAGTGAAAATATCCCAGGTAATGACAATGAGGGCCCCATCTCAAAACACTGAAATCTAAGGGATTTTGTAGTCCATAAAACATTTTGTAAAAGTGCTTAGTCCCAAAATAACCACTGACTTGCACTCACATTTTCTTTGCATTCAAACACTGGGAAGCTGGCTTGTGGGATGTCATTCATTAGTTACCCTTGTCTTTTATATGCTTCTATCAGTGACTACCTTCAGCTTCATCATGTTAATCTAATCAGAAGAATGCTCATACCATGCATTCATTGCACCTGCACGTTTGTCACAAATTTGTGCCCTGGCTGTTAGCCAGCTTTATCTCTTGCTGAAATCTCAGCACAGAAAACCAGTGCCCATGCCAACACCTTCCAGTCAGGAGCTATTTGCTTCTTTACAATAGGAAAGGACTGACAAACATCACTAAGAAATGGATTAGACCTGGCTCAGGTGATCAAGCCATATTAAAAAAGAGAATGCATTTCCTCCTATAAATCATAGAGTCATAGAGTGGTTGGGTTTTGGATCAAAAGATCATCTAGTTCAAACCCTGTGCCATGGGCAGGGACACCTTCCACTAGACCAGGCTGTTCAATGCCCCATCCAACCTGGCCTTGAACACATCCAAGGAGGGGTCATCCACAGCTTCTCTGGGCAACCTGTTCTAGTGCCTCACCTCCCTCATAGTGAAGAAATTCTTCCTAATAACTTATCTAGATATACCTTCTTTCAGTTCACCACCCTTACTGACCTTCATGCTTACATGGAATATTGCAACTAAATGTTGTCTGAACTTACTTGTTTCCAATCAGGTTTCATGAATATTTTATCACCCTATTCACACTTATGCTCTGTACTGCTCAGGTCTTGAATTAAAAAGTTAAGGTAATGCCATTAAAAATAATGAAATGTACAAGCAAGTCTAAGGTAAGGCTCCAACAGAAACATTCACTTAGCCAGACCTCAAACTCCACATGTTTTCTGGAATGCATTTAAAAATACAAAATCATGATATATTAAACTACATAGACTACATAGTCACTCATACAAAAGTAATAGAAAATAATATGAAGATACAATGCAGACAGCTTACTGTGCCTTCTTTTTTTGTATTTTCAACCCTTTTTTCCTGTTAAAACATGCAGCCCTAGGATTCAGCTCTGCCTACCACTAAGCATCACAAACTCTAATGAGAACTGAGAGTTTCTTGCTTTACTGAACCAGCAATAAGCAACAGTACCAAGTTTAAGTTGTCATTCCTGCATCTTTAAAGAAAACATTAACACTAAAAAAAAAAAAAAAAAATACACCCCTGAAGTCTTTGGTTTGCTGATCTTACTAGTTCTGCCCTGAGAGACACCAAGTATTTTGAATCCAACCAGTTCCTCAGAAGAAATAAATGATAAATTTTCAAGGTCTCTCCTTTTGCTCCTGAACTTCAATTAACTCATCTTCCCCTCCAGTATCTGCATGCTTCCTTTGCACAAACACAATGCACATCACCATGATAGATACACTGCAGCTGAAAGTCCAGTTATTAAATGGCAGAGCATCATGGAATTCTGTGGAATTCCACCAGGAATGGATCCAGCGGCAGAAACTTCTCCTGGGTTTTTCCAGCTCACACTTTGAAAGTCACTTTTACAAATGAAACCCAGATTGGTTTTTGCCAAGTAGCTATATCAATTTATCTCTAATGAGCAGCAATTCTGTGTCATTTTGGTTGAAAATTGAAGCATGAGGTCAGCACCAGTTTCAAAGAGGTACAGCATGGCAGCAAAAATGTGAAGCCTTTAACAGGACAGCTTAAATAGGGTACTGCAACATAGGTGCTCCCCAAGCCATTTGCATATTTGAAGTTTCTATCATAGACCATACTTGATGCTGAGTTTAGCTGAAAGTAAGGAAACACTAAACAACATCGCCAAACCAGAAAACCCAACAGCAGTAAGGTTTTCTTAAGACAAAAAACCAGTAGGTAAGATGACACACTCACATGTTGTGCATGAACCAGCATAAAACCTGACATAGCAAGATTAATATATTGCCAGCTTCCCTCAAGCGACTTGCACAGAGGAGCTGTTAAATAATCTGGATAATAATCTGACTGCTATCTAGACATTGAGGTACAAACACCTATTGCCAGCAAACACCACGACAGCAATGCATTGATACGTCCATAACTTTGTGTGTCACTGTGAGCTGCTTCACTCTGCAGGGGACCATCACTGCCAAAACTTACAACAGAGCCTGGCTCAGAATCAATTAAACAAGACAGGTGGGGCCTGACAGCATTCTGTGTATTTAATACTGACAGTACACAGACATAAATACTTTCTTTGTATTAATGTGACAAATGAAGGTTACACTTGAGCACTGTATCAAGCCAATAAATGGTTTGATTTTTTGGGGAACAGTGCCTCAGACAATGTCGGTGTGATCCAGAAAAGAAAATGTTTCCTTTTCCTTCAGAAAATAAACGGAAAAAAAAATTAAACAAATCTCTGCACCATGCATTATCTGCTACCTTTCCCTAAGTCCTCTTCCATAAGGATCCAAAACCCCTGTGGGGTCTCCTCCAGCCTCCCTTGTTGCCGTGTAGGGTCCACCCAGCTCAGAATGAGACACAGAGCACACAGGGATGGTCACAGTCTAAGTTTTGGGCACCAAAGTCATATGAAGCAATTTTTTTTCCAGTCAACCCACAGAGCAGGCTCCTTGTACACAAGGTATGCGTACAAAGCGTTGGCCAAAACCAGACAGACAAAGGTAGACAATTTCCAGTCTCTTTGCAAATGGTCTACATAGGAAAGCAGCCTATATATACTATGCAAATAATACTTTATAAATCAGTCACCTCATCCTTAGTTATGGCCTAGCTGGAAAAAAAAATTGTTGAACTCAGCCTTCAAATGTTATGCCCTCTTCAAAATGAAGAGAGCAGAAATAATTGCACTTATGACTGGCATGTGTGCACTGGGGCCTTCTGATAGTGGATGCTTCACAATTCACCTGATCTAATGGCTTTACAGGAGTGAAGTATAATTAGAGAGACAATCTCTGCAAGGATACCATATTAAATATGTGGAAAAAAGCATTAAGAAGGCAAGGGAACAGAGGCAAGAACGGTGAAAGAGGTCTGAAAAAAGAAGTAGACTTTGGAAACGATGTACAGAGAAGGATCAAACTAAAATCACAGACCATAATGCTTGCAAACTTGAAGGATTTTTACAATCCATATCCCAGATAAAAATACTAAAAATAGCTTGCACCCTTAAGATGAACAAAGAAAATAAAAGTTAAGTAAATTAGCCAGATTTTTCAGTGCTTACCTGGACCAAGTAAAACATTTACAGCTTGTAAATACTGACAAGTGTCACTTCAGATATTATTAAAGGATTCCCTAAATATAAAAGGTTGGTCTGCAGTTAAATTTTTGCCCCTTTGCTTTTCCAATATCGAAAGTAATTGAAAACAGAAGACATGCTTCTTGATGTAGCCTAACATTTAGGAACAGAAAGTATAAATGTTAGATATACAGCTGACACTGCACTTCAAGTTTGCACTTGCTTGCGCCCATATACCTTCACACAAAGCATGAACACTTAAAATCACATAAAATACCTGTGCAATATACCCTAGAACACTTATTAAGTGATACCACTTTCAAGACACTGCAAATAAAAATCCACATATAGATGGCACCAGCTCTTCTCCTGGCCCACAGCGCTGAAGAAGACACAAACTCATAAGGTATTTCTTTCAAATAAAATGGTGTCACAAATGACATTACAAAAATTCTGATCAAAGCAAATACAGGCAATAGATATGATTGCACATATTGGAAACAGATCTGTTTACTTACTATCTTTACTACTGCTTTAATCCATATCATTTTGGTATTTACATTAAAAAGCAGACAGGAATATCTTTGGAGATGACTAAGCAGTTTCTTGATTTCTATTAGGTACCAAAAAGCAGTTCTGCCAATTTATTAATACTTAAGTTTCTACAACTTAATGTGAACTTGGTTCCAAGAACTACATAGGTCTCCTTAAACTATGTGTCGCAAGAAGTCAACACTGTGCCAGCTGGCAGATTAAACAAGCCATCAAAGTAGGCTCCTACTGAATTTAAAGGATTGTTTTTCATCTTTTCCCTCTCTACTTCTCTACATCCAGATGTATTATTTAGGGAATTTTTTCCAGTCCCAGTAAGAAAAGTGAAAGAAATGCCCTTGGCACTTAATGAGTTTTTCCTCCGATGTGGTCTCCTGCTGCAATTGGAATTTATTCCATTACTGTATGGCTTGTAATGGTCCCAAAATACCTCTGACTACATGAAAAGACAGGGAAAGTGTGTTTGGGGTAGGTATGGTTCTTCATTCAAAAGCAGGGACAGCCTGGGGTAATTGATTTTTAGTGGACGATTTCATTCAGACCATCATTATTGTGGTATGCCACCCCACAATTCATGCGCTGCAGCCCTTTGTGCAGGAGACCAGCACTGCACAACATAGTTGGGAAAAGCAGAGGACACCAGGATTAAGAACAAGGAGCAGGCTGGCAGAGAAGCTCGTTTCTCTGCAGTCCCTGCAGAATGTCAGCAATGAGGAAAAAAAGTCCTGTGGTAAAACACTGTGCCTTCACAGAACAGAGGCCATCAAGCATATTATTTTTCCTTCAGAGGTTCAAATCAGAGTTGTATCTAATCTCTGTGGACACTTCAGACTGATTGGAACTACAGGCACCAGAAGGAGGAGCACTGGCTTTTGAAATGCCTGGAAAATAATTTTATAAAAATGGAAATAGAAATAAAAACAACCACTTAGGCCTCCCTCAGTATTTTAGTTCCTAGATAGTAAAATCAGTTCAATCCCATAAACTTGCTACTGAACTAGAAAACAAAGAGGCCTTAAAACCAAGTACAGGCACATAGCCAGAGGCTGAGATAGCCAGCTCTGGAACTTGACCATGACTCAGAGCATCTTCTTCCCCAGGAGTGAGAAGCCCCTCCAGGCTCCCTCTCAGGCCCTGCCTGGTCCCACAAGGCAAGCAGACCTCTCATTCCCAGGCAGACTCCACAACCATCTTAGCTCATGGAACAACTGCAGGATTTGGCTCAAACAGTTTGTTTTGCCAAAATTGTTCTGGGGGTTACAAACATTCCCTGCCCCCTTCTTAAGGGGCAGTTTAGTTTTTAATTGTATAAAGCTAAAGTGTAAAAACTGTATTTCATATGTATTCTTTATTTCTAATACCCATTATCCGTAAGGGGACTCCCTTGCTTGGCTAGCAGTCAGGATTCATTAGACATTTTATGATGATTCTTTCTGTTGTGCAGATATATGATGAATCTCAGATGTTTAAATAGCATATAACAGTGCTCCATTGACCTTGCTCAGTACAGTTGGAAGGAAAGAAAGGTAATTTTACTCAAAGAAATGTTAAAAATGTGTCTACACTACAGCACAGATGCAGAGGATAAAGAAACTCCAGAGGGATTAAAATATTTTAGATTAATTTGGAAGAAGGCCACATTGTGTAAAGCCTGGTTAGTTGGGCCTTTCCAATTCCATGCCATATAAACAAACCCATTTAAACTGCATTTGTTAGAAGGAATGTTTTAAAGAAAAAAAAAAATCCCCCCAAGCAGTTGTAACTCAAATGACCTCCAGTTCTGTATTCTCTTCTTACTGCCTAAAGAACAAACATATGTACAATACATTCTAGCCAGAGCTAGTGCAGTCACTGCGTGATTCATACTGCTTGAAAATTAAGTCATTTAAGTAAAGGGATTCTGGCTCCCTTCAGCAAGGTTTTAAAACTGAAGCAAGGCTAGATCTGGTTGGTTTTGTGGTTGGTTTTCAAGCTGGCTTTCATACTATGGACAAGACCACTGCGTATAGATCTCTGCATGGGGCTGGGTGGAAGGAAGAAAAAATAAAAAAAACTGAAAGGAAGAGACTAAAAAAAACTTTAGAAAAAGAGAGAAAACTAGAATAATCTGTACCATTAAGATAACTATATAAGGACTAACCTAATGTTCAGTGTACCACTGTCTGGCAAAAGCAAGTTTTTAATGTTTACTCACCTTCAAGGTCAAATTTTGCTACTTTTACTCACACAGACTGGAGGTTTTGCCTTCTAAAGAAACAAGTCACAGAGTGTGGTACTAAATAACCATAAAAAGTAAAAAGTTGCTGACCCTTACGAGTTAATTGAGACACAAAGGAATATGAGGGTAGCAGTGAGCCATCAAGAGGGATAAAAGCATGAAACACAGTCATTATGCATGATTAGCATCTACAAAACAGAAAGCACTTTAAGTAAAGGGACTTTCCTTACCATAAACCATAAATCCTGGAGCAACTTAACATAAGGAATACCCTCTTATCTGCCATGTGGACGAAGAGAGTTCTCCAGTGGTCCCAGGTCAACTTGGGTTCTTAAAATGATACCCAAGTATTTGATCATAACTCTGTCACTGCACTAATTCTTCTCACCTTGGGGAATGTGAGGCAGCGGACCCAGCCAAGGACAATATATTGCCTGTTCTCTCCCAGATAGCCAAAGGAGACAACATAATTTCACCACTGAACATAACCATCTTGGTAGGAAATATGGCAACTTGACTGAAGTTCAGAACAATATAACTCAACAGTTTAGAATACAACATGAGGAAAAATGTCTTTTTCATTAAAAGTAATGTGCTTTCAAAGAATAAAAAGACCAGTTTAAGTTCTGGGATTTGAGGTCTAGTATCCCTTCTCTTATGGAAGTTATTATGAGGTGTTCTGAACATGGTATTGCAAGACTCTATGATGGTTCTGACATCATGGCCATAAAATCTAATTGTGATGATGGGTTCTGCAGCTATCATACATTTGATAATACATCATTTGCTTGCTACAATGCTACTGGTTTAAGTTTTCCATGTGACCTTTTTCTTCTTGATGGTTACTGCACATTACAAATAAGTACGTTCTCCAGCATCTCCTGTACATTTTTACTTTGTCTGCATCTATAGCCAGGCATGTGCTCCCATATTCAGCCTGGTTGCATGAATGGAATGGATACGTTAAGTGCTCTTTAGAGATACTCAAGTTCTGCAGGAATATAACCACAATCAGAAAGCTGGATTTTTACATCAACAAAAAATTGGTTCAGAATGTAGAATGTCTTGTGGTTGGGTTTTGTTCATCAAATGTCATGTATGGACCTCTGTTTGTTGACATACCACTCTACACATTCATGAGAACAAGATGTTCTCTAGTCCCTTAGACTATCATGGCAAAGCATTTTAAATAAATACTTCGCATAATTTCAAAAACAGATGCTAAATAGTAAAATTGCATGTTTGCATTAGAAACGACCAAGACTTATTTATTAGTACTTAGAAATTTCTATTTTGTGCTTCACATTATCACCATCAATGCATGAAAAACACGAAGTCTGTTACATCCTAACCTTTCTTTTTAAACTCTATTTTTTAAATTTACTCCAAGAAATATATGAGTAGCAGTTAGTATTTTTCAACACTCTTACCTCTGCCCTTTTCACTCATATGTCTGCTGCAATTCTATGTTATTAAACATTAAATATTTTTCTCTTCTTTACCATCTCACATAGTGGCTTTTATAGTGGCTTCTCTGGTCCATGTAGAAAGACACAGAATTTGTATGACAACTTCTGTCAAGGCCAAAACATCATCAAGTCATTCTAACTTCCACCTGTCTGAAAAAAACCCCACAATCCAGGCCTGAAAAGTAACTCTTTTGAGAGGCTTTCTTTTTCACTTTAGCATCAGAACTGGTAACCATTGACCCAAGAAAGCTTATAAGATATTAAGCCTAGATTTTGAAAGTCTTAGTAGTTCTAGCCTGAGTGTTGTTCCTTGTAGTACGCCTAGTTAGGCACTAATATACTAATAACATAACTCCATTCTTAAGGTTGCCCCATTCCCAACTGATTCAAATGGAGTATGTAATAGATTTTGAAATCTTACCGGCTCTTAGTCAAGTGACAGAAGCATGATTAATTTGATGGCCTAATAAATCACATTGTTTCAGTTTAGTTAGATGCTACAGCCAACTTTATGTTGCATGAGATAGGAGATATGTTAAGGTCATACAGATTGTGTACCCTCAGCAAGTTCGCTGATGATACTAAACTGGGAGGAGTGGCTGACACACCAGAAGGCTGTGCTGCCATTC
>JAVHNF010044142.1:1908-12083 GCA_034783455.1 Micropsitta finschii
CTCTTCCTGAACAGTGCATATACAACATCAAAGCTATCTTAGTTTCTCACAATGTTCTGCCAGTCAGTAGGCTGCGGGTGGGCAAGATATTGGGAGGGGACACAGCCGGGACAACAGACCCAAACTGGCTGAAAAGATACTCCATATGAAGTCATGTTCATCAATAAAAGCTGGGGGAAAGGAAAAGGAAGGAGAAGGAATCATGAACAAAGAAGTTCAGAATGATGGTCCCTGTCTTCTCAAGCAACTGTTATACATGATGGAGCCCTGCTTTTCTGCAAATGGTTAAACCTGCTTGCTGATTGGAAGGAGTGAATTAATTTCTTAATTTTGCTTTTCTAATACATGCAGCTTATCTTTACCTACTAAACGGTCTTCGTCTCAACATGAATTTTCACACTTTTGCTCTTCCAAATCTCTTCGTCATCCCGCTGAGGAGGAGTGATCAAGCAGCTGTGTGGGGCTGAGCTTCATACCTGGATTAAACCACAGCATTAGGGAAGTTTATGGTAGATTAAGAAATCGGGGAATTGATCTTAGATTCAGACTTGTGCTTTGGTGGTTTTTTTTTTCATCAATCTCATTATAGAAATCGTTTGAGAAAACAAGTAAGTGTAACAGATTTAAGATTGTTTCATTCATTCTCAGGTTGTACTACTGGCACAATACAAAATCTTGTACTTTACAGTTATTTCCAGTTCTGAAAAAACAGCAAAAACAATACCTGGATTGTTCTGGCTTTTTAATAATAATCATTGTAATTTTTCAAAATTTGTATCCAGCACATCCCAAATTCTTGCTTCTGTCATATGTTTTTCATAGTTACTTTCAAATCAAAATTTTTGAAACTGTTTTTCTTAATGATTTTTTGTTTTCCAAGTGAATGTGAAATACTAGATAGCATATAGATTCCATTTTCTCCTTTATCACATATGGAATGCGATTCTTCACAAGGAAACTTATCAAATTTTGGACACAATGGGCTAAAATCTGGCATCCATTCCCTGTCTGATATACGTTACTATAGCCCAGCTACACTGCCTTTCTAGATTAATAATGAGATCTTGTTTAAGAATCAGTGCAACTCAGTCATGTTTAACTTCCTCCCTGGAGGACCGATTGCTTAGCTCATCAAAAGGATGATAATTCCTTCTGTCTGTCAGTTGATATGATCTTTATTTGGACACAAACTGCAACAGCAGACTGAGCTGAGCTTCCAGCCTTGCTAGTGGTAAGGGATTCAAAATCCATGTTTATCATGCGCAGAAGACAGATGCACTGGTAGCTTCAGGCACTGCATTAACACTAAAGTCCATTAATTCAAATTGTGTTTTGCATATAGAGAATATTAAAATGCTTAATTTACAAAGAAGAAGGGCCATCCCCTTGGCAGAATTTCTGCGTATGAATATATGGTTTTGTGCAGGAGGTGATCTGTGCATACAAGGAGCATTCCACAGGCCACTGGAGATTGAACACATAAAGCTATTTAGGGATGTGTGCCAACCACAGCCATCTCAAAGCAACTCTCTTCATTAGTCCATGGAGTTTTATTTTTATAGGCTTTGGATAAGAATGACATCATTAGCTTCTTGAATGAAGGTAGGATGGGAGTGATCCAGCTCAGCTGTGCATGTCATATACATGGATATGCATATGAAGACTGCATAAAACAAGCGTTATCCTTCCTTATTGTCTCTGAAAGGAATTAATTGTTTCAATGATAGTCCAGCTCTTAAATGGAAATAGGGAAGGGGCCAGAAGGACAAGAGCAAATCCCATATAGTGATTGAACACTTTCATTTAAGTTTAGAATTTTTAGAACCTTTTTATTGTTTCCTGGTTTCCGCCTGATATTTTTTTATTAGGTGAAGACAAGATGTAATCTTGCTTGAAGTAACAAAATCACCATGCAATGTATTTCCCTTTGTTGTCTATTACTGAGTCTGTTCATTTGCCTTCTATCTCTGCAAGCATAAATCCTCTACTCTGTTATTTTTATTATTGAATTAAATAATACAAAAGTGTAAATGTTCAGATCCTATTTAATAATAATGGATCAAAAGCCACTTTCATGTTACAACCTGCCAAAAATATCAAGGAAAAAGTAAGAACAATCCAATTAACTATCACTGACGCCTACAGTCCAGCATTCCTAACATTAAAAAACCCTAATGGGTAAGCACAAAAAATAAACTAGAATTTTTAACTACATTGCAAAATGTTTAAGAAGATAGGAATATGGTACTAATGATGAGAAACAGACGAGGATACGGTTTTAAAGCTCTATGAGAAAGTCCTAAAAACTCCTAGTAAATCTCCAAGTACTGTTTTATTAATATATCCATCTCCTTTTAAAACCAATGAACTAAAATATTTGATATCAGGCTTGGCCTTTGAGTGAAAATAGTGATCTGCAGTTGTGAACTTAACAGTAGGTCACCATGGTAAAAAAGAATCTACATGGATGATTCAACCTGGAAATTTCAAACATTGTTCATACCTTCAGACAGTGTATGTCCCTACACAACCTTCTTCACCTGGCTGCTCTTCATGAAGAGAAATAATTTTCATATGCAATGTTCAACAAAATGTTTTCCTGGGGGAAAAAATAATGGAGCTTTCTGTTTCTCCATCATTAAGACCTTGGAAAATTTACAGTTAATTCTAGTGCTGTTTGTCATCCAGACTGCTCATCTGTTTTGTGCTGAAAGACTGAGTAGTACCTGACGCAGAAAAGACCTATGAAAAGTATTGAAGTGTATTGGACTTTGTATTGGACTTTATTGTACTGTCTCTGTCACAATATAGCACTTTGCCCTAAGAGGATATGACTTCATCCTCTTTCTACACAGATTCTTCATTTTCTTATCTTTTAAAAATAGTCTATTTTTCAAAATTAATTATTTTACCTTCTTTTCCCCAGTCTGCTGGATCTCTTATTCTTCTAGTGTCTCACCAGCCTCCCTCTCTCTGCTGTTCCCATGTACCCTTTTTTATGTTGGCCTCTAGGCACTCCTGGACAAATGGAGGGAGAACTTTAACTGTCCAATTTAAAAAGTAAGTGGTGGTATATGTAAGGAGAATAAATATCAAAAATATGAAACTGGACATGTTATTAGGTATTAGAGCCTGTGTGTTAGCAGTATGCTCAATAATAATATTCAGTGAGTCAATTTCTTACTTTAATTTTACATGGGAATTTGATGCGTAAGAGCACAAATTCAGTGTTTCTAATGATTTATCAAGAACTGGCAAGTATTACTCTGTCGTAACATCATGACCCTAGAGAAAAAATATTAGAAAGAGATATCATAACTTACCAAAGACTGATTATAAATTCCAACTAAATTTAACATTATTAGAACATGAAAGGCATGCATCACAGTAAGCATTACATGCTTTGTATCAAAATAAACCCTACATTGCAGTCACTAAAGCATCCCTTTCACAGTATTTTGAAGACATATTGCCAGGATGTATGCCCAAATGTTAAGTATTGGGTGGCTGGTCTCTCATTTTCTTTCTACAGTCAGTGGAAATGCACATTTTAACTCTTCTGTTTTGTTCCATTTGTTCCTAGCCAAATTGAACAAGATATTTTTGGCTTGTGTTATTCAGAAGTACCCTAGAGGAAAATGCTATGGCAGACATACAGTTCATCTACATATTCAACTAGGCATTTGGCACACAATTTTAAGAACTGCTATGCATACTAGCAAAAATGCCAACATTAGAGAAGCTAAAGATGGGGCAAAACAAGTGAAAAAAACATGACATGATATAATTTAACAGGATAATACTACTTACAGAGTAATCTATGAGAATGATGTAAAATAATACAAGCCTTTTCACTCTTTTTTTTTTTTTTTTCATATTGTTGATATTTAAATACCTAAAAGTCAGGCAATACTCTTAAAAATATTTCTTTAGAAAACTGAGGGATGTCAAGGAAATGCAAGAATTCTAAGCTTTTGTCAGATAAAAATAAATAATAGTAAATAAGATGTCTGTCTCTAAAAACTGTGTCTCAAAAATAAGGCTTCTAGCTGTTAAAATAGTTTGCAGAAGCATCAGACTGCATCTCTTCATTTATGTAAGTAGTTACCTTATTTTAGTGTCTTAAAAAGCATGCAGTCACACAATATTGACCTCACAATGGAACAAAATGCAAATTTTGACTAATGCGAGGACTCATACATTGACTGCATTTGGACATATATTCCACCTATAAATCTTGAAAACTACTATTAAGCAGCAAGAGGGTGGTGGGAGAAAAGATATATTTCAGACATTTTATGCAGTTTATCACAGGTCCTTGCTGTCTAGGGAGATGAAACCAATTAAGGGGTGAATAAATAATACAAGAGATAGAACAAGATTGATGTACAAATGACAAAGATCCCTAAACCTTTCTTCCTTTTCCTCCATGTCTTACAAAATAACCATTTACTGAAGAATAAAAGAGACATGCTGCGTGACCACACACATGTAAGATTCAGTCACACTGAATGAGTCTTCTGTTCCAAAGACTGTTTTGTTTCTGAAAATTGGTACACCTTTCAAACAATTAATTTCAATTAAAATGGAAAAAAAGGGTATGGAGTCACTCAAGTTTATGAATTAATAGCAGAAGATTCTAATAGTCTAGCCTGGCAAAGGGTCAAAATTGATTATTGCTGCGATTTCATTTCTGTGAAGAAGCTGAGACCAAATTTGGCTTTAGCATAAAAAAGAAAAAAAAAAAAAAGAAAATCATTATAGGCCTCCGTGGAAATGTAGAATTACTAGATAGTATCACAAAAAGTATTTTTTCTTTTGTTCAGACTGATGAAATGACAGCCAAGAACAGTTTGCATTGTATAATTCATCCAAAACACTATTTCATACTATGAATGGCACACAGAGAATTCAGTATCTGCATGTACAACTTAATATCTGTATTCCTAACTCACTATTTAGGTCATTCAATTATAAATCAGATACAAATCAACATTACCATGAGATCTGAACCTTGCTTAAGTCAATAAAAATTTTCTAACTCGCATATGAAAAATGCAAATGTTAAGTTTGCAAACTACCAAAAAAAAAATCAAGATTTTGGTTGTAAGATGTGCAAAAAAAGAGAGGAAATAACTAAAATATGGTAATCAGTTAAATGGCGAATTGCCACTTAGGAGATATTCAGTATGAGCTACAGACAAAAATTCTAATACATATGCATCTGTAGTTTATTAATTACTTATTTATACATAAATAAAATATGGTAGCGTAGGAACAGAAAGAGCTTGGTGACCCCCTTGCTCTTGCAGATTAGAAAATGTTAGTGTACAAAATCTATTTTAAATTTTTAAACATAAGTCTTTCTTCACCTGTTACTGCTATTAGACCTTCTTCCTCTGACACTTCAAAACACAACTTTTCTTTGAAGGGTAAATTTCACTGGAGCTCATTTCACCCATTTGTTTTTGCACAAAACAAACAGTTCTCCTCTCATTGCTTCCCCTTGTCCTAATTAGTTTTCAAACATGCTCTTAAGACTTTATTTTGCCACTTCATTGTTGCTTTTCCCTGAGTTTAGCTTCCCAGTACCAAAGTTACTGCCACTTCTACTATTTCATAACTGTAGTCTTTTTGTACACTAAGAATGGTTTTCTGTGTTGACAAAATGCTGGATTTCTGCCAACAGTGTGTTCAATTTCTACACATTCTGTTTACATTAAAATATTAAGAGAATGCCTTCAAGAAGGACAATTTTGGAAGTCCAAGCCTTTCTTATGACCCACTGACGTGTTTTAGCCGGCCTTGACAGTTTGTTGTTACTATCTCTGTATCTGAACTGCAGCTGTCTGCATGCAGTCTCTTATATGATCTGCTGATGGGACTTCCTAGCTTGACCTTGAACCTGCTCATAACAAAAGACTTGCTGGATGGCAACTGGACTGTAGCTAATCTTGCTTACTTTTTGTGGACTTGATCCTGAGCCTGATTTCCTGGCTCAGCATCCTGGCTCTTCACAGACGAGGCTACTGCTGTGATGCTTGGCTGATGGCTGCTATCTTTTGAAGAACAGCCAGCCTTTGCCTCTACCTTATGGTATCTACAATTGAACAGGGATGACTAGTGAAAAATGTAAGCATCCACTGACTTTTAGTGTCCCCAAGAATGTCTATAAATTTTGGATGGATCTACAAACTTAGTAGTTGGATAGCATTCTGAAACCAAAAGACTTTCCATGAATTCAAGTGTCCCTGAACTGCAGCTTTGAAAATACCCTGGGTTTCTATGTGTGCAAACCCATCCATTAAAAAATACTAATGAAAGAATATTTTCCCTTTTCCATAGAAGACTATATTTTAAATGCAAGTTTTACTCAATCCGTATTTTAAAATGCTATTTATCATATATGAATTTTGAATAAGGAACACCTCTCCAAAGTAATTTTCAAAAATAAAGTGAAACAAATAAGCACTGAAAATTAGAACACAGCCAGGAAAATCATGATTTTGAAGGAATATGGCATGCTTCAAATATTATACGTATGCTTGATTCTGCCTTCTGTAGTCTAAATAAATGCAAACGCCACCACTCATTTTAAATGGTGCAAAACAAACATTTCACTAATTATTCTAGAATAAGGAACTGGCCAGAGATCTGCCATGTATTCATATCAGCAGCTTCTGCTATATACAGGAGCTATAAAAATAAGTATTTCTCCACATTTTCATTTCAAAACAGGCTATAAAACCACTTTACACCCTATACATTATATATCAATTCAAATAATAAAACCAGTAGCTAAAAATAGTAAAGCTTTTTTTGGGAAGGGATGTATGTCTTCTTCCTGCCCTTTGATGATAGATGTTTATGGTCAGTTTCATAAAACAACAGCACTTTCTTTAAAAGAATATATAAACACACGTTTCTTCTGAGAGCCCAAATTCTCTGACTGAAGACATGAGGAGCAAATTGCCTCTGTGCTTCTCCTGCAGTCTCAGGGTCAGGATCCTCAATTCCATTTTCTTAAACCTGCTCTCTTATCCATTGTGCAATTTTGCATAGCAATGCACTCAGATTCTTTTCTCAAGAGGCTACACAAAACATGTTCTCAGCCCATCAATTTTGTATATTCCTTTAGCAAGATGAAAAGCTAATCACTGTAATCCCCAAGATTTGCCCATTTACCTTCTCTAATCTGCATCTTTTCAGCATTTCTGGCAATACATTGCTTTGTGCACATGAGTCCAAGTTAAAAGTAATTGCTTTTGCTCAATTTGCTTTTATGAAGGTACTAAATTCATCTCGTGTTACAGCATTGTTTGTTTCTCCAACAAATAATTCACCTTTAGAATTTTACATCCATTCTGCTGTGCTCTTTTGTGAGAAGAATTGGCAAGCTGACAGTTTTTTTTTAAATTCTTAAAATCTGTTGACTACATGGCTATCAGTGAGTTAATAATGAATGCCCAGCCGTGATGGGTTAGGTTTATGGTTAACATAAGTGATAAATTCCTGAGTCACATGATGAAACGAGGTATAGAAAAAACAAAGCACATATGCCCATAAAGACACTTTGAACATAGTTTTGATCATGCTTGGCTTAGTGCCAAATTTTTTGATGCCCTAGCTTCAAGTAAACAAGACTGAAATACCATAATATCAAGCCATTTTAAACAGCATACCTTGAGCAGTAATCCATTCAAGATAGATGAAGGAGATGGCTGCAGACTATCCGACTGCACTTCCAGGCTGTGTGCTGAAAGTATATGAGATTAAAGGTACTTACCATGTGGAAGCCATCTAAGCATCAACCAAGTTTAACTTAGCAATCAGAGACTGTAATTTACAAACAGACCGGAAAGAGCACCATCACATTCTGTTGCTTTTTGGAACTTCTTACAACATATTTAATTAATTATGTTCTCACAGCTTTTTCTATGTATTGCATATAATCTGTCTGCCTTTATCCCTCAGCTCTTTATTCTCAGTCTTGTTCTCTGTATCAGATTATTTTTAGTTTTACTTCAGATTCTGTCTGGACCTGATGACCTCTGCTTGGAAAAATTTAAGCACTTCATCACAGGTCAATTTCTGTGATCATCTCCTGGATTTTCTGTGTTGCATCATGTGCTCATTTAGGGATTTGATCCCTTAATGTTCCAAAACCGACTCAGCAGTTCAAATCAAACATTATCTCTTCTATAATGCTTACTTTGCTAGTAAGCATAGTAAGAAGTAAGTATAGAAATTCTGATACCTTTACCGTGTTATCATTGTCACAAGCCAAACTCACTTGTTATTCTTAAGCTGCAAGAATGTAAATTCCCTACTCACTAGTGAAGTACGTAGTCCAATAGATTCAATATTAAAGCAGTATTTGCCATTCCTTCAGCTATGTTTTCTGAAGGAGAGTGGCTATGGCTGCTGTGATTCGTATCAGGGATGCTGATGACATGCTCCAGTGTGCTATGACAGCTATATGTTTTGTTTGTAGGTAGTTTACTGTATGAACACTGTATACTTTAAAAGACAGTTTCTCAACAAAAGAAATGAAGGCAGACTTTGCCTCCCTTAGCAGCTGTGCACTATATCCTAAGGATCATAGCATAGGAAGAAAATATTTTCTCTGAAAATAACTGAGTATGTTCAGCTAGTGAAATCTTCTAGAGTGTGAGAAGCGAGGGCAGCCAGATAAAAGAAACAGCAGGCAGCGAAACTGCAGCATGTCCAGAAACCAAAATGCTCCACTGATGCATTCCTATAGGAATACTGAGCTTGGCAACAGTGAATGTAGCAAACAGTAAAAGGGCAGGCTTCAGCATAACCAGGATATGTTTTCTTTCAGTATGGTGGTCATTTTAGCTCATAGTTAACTGGTAAATGGTCCATCCCTGGCAGTGTTCAAGGCCAGGTTTGACAGAGCCTTCGGTGACATGTTCTAGTGTGAGGCATCCCTGCCTGTGGCAAGACAGTTAGAACTAGATGATCCCAAGGTCTTTTCCAGCCCAAACCATTCTACGATTCTATAAGCTTACGCTGCCAATTCACAGAAACTGTTACAGGCAGCCATGCAGGGGAAATGAATGGAGCACAGAGTATTTCCCTAATCTGTTCTTTATACTATAGTAAAGATTTCTCCTGGAACCTGGTGAGAATTGTGTGAAGATACTTCTAACCCAAAAGTGACTCTAAGTTACTTGATGGTGAATAAGCCAGAAGAAACTACCACTCCATAAGGAAACACTGATTAAGAGAAAGATTGGTTTACAAGCCCTTTGTTTAACTTGCATTATCTGACAGATCTGAGCTTTTTCCATTTCAAAGGTCAACTTATTTCAACCTTATGATGAAACTTTTTTTTTTTTTTTTTTAATTTATATGAACTTCTTATGAAACAGCTGATGGTAGTTTCACTTCAGCAGATCAGGGACCTTTTCACACATACCACCAGAGATTCTGTACTCATCAGCTTTTCTCTTCTGGATTGTTATAGAATTTATTTGTTCACATTTTGGCACCCAGCTTTCATACCTAATGACTGACTGACATTTAACTAAGCAGGCGGAGATCAATTGATATGAGGCACAAAGTACATCACTGTACCTTGAAAAGGGATAATCATTATTCATTTGTACAGTTTTACACAGAAGAATTTACCAGGTTCAGCTATGTTTTTCTATTAATTGCAGTATATAAGTGATGTTTTATAAAAAGAAACATTAGTCAGTTGAAACGCTGAAAGAGTAACTTTATAATATTTAGGAAAAAACATAATATTCACAAAATAAAATTACTTAAAAACTCATTAAAATTTTAATTTTTAAAAGAAAATATTTTTTAAAATAACTGCCTTTTATTCATTCTTCTCATGTACTAGATGTTGCTCAGTAGAACTACAGAATCATACTGCAGTTGAGGTACAGAAAATCCTCTTGAGATTCTCTAGTCCAATTACTCTGCTTAATGTAGGGTCACTTCAGATAGGTTGATCAGGATATTGCCCAGGTTTGCATTGAACATCTCTAAGGATGGAGACTTTAACACCTTGCAATGATTTTCCTGCATATCCTGTATTTCCCATATTTCAGTTTATGTCCATTGCCTAAGTCCTTTCATAGAATCATAGAATCATAGAATAGTTAGGGTCAGAAAGAACCTTAAGATCATCTAGTTTC
>JAVHNF010044144.1:0-10286 GCA_034783455.1 Micropsitta finschii
CACACTGAATGATTCATTTCCTTTTCATATTTAGCAAACTGCAATCTAGTATCATCTGATTGGTGATCAAAGCAAGTACACAGTCAAGCAAATCATATGTGACAGGTAAGTGGGGAAAAATAATATTAGATGGAGTCACAGCTAAAAAAAAAAGTAAAGCAATGTAGCAATGGTCTTTTAAAAGTGGTAGACAGGGACCAGACTGAGGGCTACTTTGAACTTGTGCTACTGTGTCACCAGGAGGAAAACTACACACAATTCCAGAACTCTCTTTGAAATTAACTTGTAATTTGAAGCAGGTCAGTATCCAAAAGCTGACCTACAGGCTGATAAAAAGTATGGAAATGTAACGCAACAAAAAAGGTGACACAATAAAGAAGGAATTTTTCGTACTTGTAATTAAATTTTTTTCTAATTGATTTACAAAAAAAAAATTCAACAGTCAAAACTGATGTTAGGCATAAAGATGGGGACGGTGTGTGAGATGAAATTAAAAAGAAATTCTAAATTTCAAATAACTTCTAGAAAGTCAAAAGCAAAAGAATTCCTTCTAAGAAATTCTTTAATAAACTCAATAGCATGATAAGGGTTTAAAAGAAAGATTCAAAGAATACGAAAATTTTAAATTAGAAGCATTTTAAGAAGGACACAAGGAAAAGAACAAGTTCGAGAACATTACTGAAATGCGATTACACAGTTGGAGCCATCATTTGGGATTCTGACCACCCTCTTTCTGAAAAGCTATAGCAAATAATGCGGAAGCAGAGAAAACAGGCATTATGAAAAATTTTTCTTGTCACTATTCTTGTCTTGATTCAGCTGCTAAAGTAAATAATAATTAGGAAATATTCCAGATTGGATTGAAACGTCCTTCTGAGGGGAAGAAATATTGTGTCTTTTTGAGGGAAAAAACCCCAGAACCAAACCACAAAGAAAATGTTTAATTTGTTCCATCTAACATGAAACATTCCTTTGTGATTTACATACATGCATATGACAAATACCTCCATTTGGTGAAGGATGCTGGCGAGAAGGACTAGAAAGTAAAGATTCCTAAAAGTAATGCATCCTGTAGCTTGACATCACAGAAATTCTCCCACTGCACATGTAAGGACTTTAATCTCCAAGTTGCAGAGTCACCTCCGATACTGACATACTCACTGTTTCAGTGGTCATTAAGTGTCTGATATAGAATACAACACTAAGCAAAAGTGAGTAAGAACCTGCTAATCCCAAGATATCTGATTGTTTTACAGCACTCTCCTGAGATGTGGAACATGAGAGTTCAAACACAAGGACAGGATTTGAGCCTTCATCCTTCACCTTAACTCTAAATTATCAGTTGGGAGGGGTATGTCCTATGCTCTCACTATGACTGTCTCCTCCAGTGTTCTGAAAGATGTTTTCCAAAATTTTTCTTCTGGCTAAAATTTTTGTCAAATTTCACTTGAATCCATGCACTGTCATGGGATAAGAAACTGCATTTTTAGGAGGTACATTTTCCACAAGTAATTAGAAATAGTTATTACATGATTTCTTCAAAATAATGGTGGATACAGATATAAATTTGGCATATCCACCTAATGTAGTCCACTGTTAATTACTAGGAAGTAAGTCAAAATGGACAAAAGAAATACTGCTACAAAGATCAAAGAGTGAAAAGAAGTTTATTATTATAAACTATAAAGCTAATTATCTAAAACTGAAAAATCCCCAAACAACCCTTTTAAAGAAGGAAATGAGAACATAAGCAAGGCTTTTGAAACTATTCTTTGAGCTGTTGCAAACCCTTATGCTCCAAACAGCAGTTAGGAAGAGCTTTTCAGAATGGCAAAGTTTTTCACAGATCTCTAATATGGGGATTATTGCACCTTTCTGTACTATTTAGTACTGGCTGCTATCTAGACAAATTACTAAAGTAGCTAGATTCACCTCATGCAAGATGATAAACCAGTTCTGTCTTTGATTTTTGCTTCACTGTTGAACCTACTACATCAATAGAATTCAAATGTAATTTTATCCAGTTTCAGTGTACCTCTGAAGAGCTGTTTACAAAAATTAGCTTGACGCATTTCAGAAAGGTTTGTAAGAACTTCAATGATCCAAAACAAGAAAAAGAATTACAATTTCACCTTTTTAGTCTCTTTCTTATGATTGCCATTAATTATATACTGAGCTCAGTCCCTAAAGGGTATAGGATCTAAAGCCCTTTTTCAGAGCACGAAAGAGAAAAGTTAAGAAAGATAACATACTGCTGCAAGTCTTCTGGTCAGCATTCAGAATGTATCCTTGTTTACATCTGCATTGGTAGGAGCCTGGGGTGTTTATGCAGAAGTGATCACACTGATGTTCAACTATACTGCACACATGGGGCACTGAAAGAAAAAATGTAAAATGTTATTAACTGCTGGTCTTACTTGTGGTCACAACCAAAATAAATAAAAAGTAGAGAAGATTTTACTGCAGCAATTTGTAAGTTTCAAACTAAGAGTTGACACTAAAGACAAAAATGGAAGCTTAAGCCTATAAGATTACAAAATAAATCCTTAACAAACAGTACTATATATTTATTCCTAAAAAAAAACCCAAACCTGTGAAGACGACATTGGTGACATGCTTTTGGACATGAAATTTCATGTAAAATGGGTATATAAACAAAATAAAAATATACAGTAGAGTATCTGGAAACAGCAATTACTTGCTGGTCCCAAGAAGACAATGAAACAAACCCACCACATTCAAATGTAGAAAATAAGTAGAATTTAAGTACAAATTGTTCTAGTGGACATTCAATATCTTGAATGAAGAAAATCACCACACAGCACAATACCAAAGAAGAATAATTAGAAAACAACTTGATGACGAATCATCAAATGACTTGCTTAATTATTAATACCGAGAAACATACAAGCAATATATGGCAACACTGAGGTCATGCACCTCCAAGCTCCAGTAAATGGGAGCTGACCTGAGTTACACTTTATAGTCTAATTTTAATGTTTGCATTTTTTGTCTCAAACAGCAAGCAATAAAAAGCAACAGACTGAGACAGCAAAAAAGAAAAAGAATAGTGGGCCCATTCTGACAAATTCATTGCTGAACTATTTTTCTTCAGTAGTTGGGAACTAAGAAATTTCCTGGATTTTTTTCTTCTCATAGGAGCATTGCTGTAATATAGGTGAATGACTTCACAGGGAATACTGCGTGGAAAATAATCTGTTTTGCACAACAACAATTAGGGATTGATGTGCTCCTTATTCTGCTAGGTCTACAAATCTCAAAATTTATGGAATAGACATTAACAATAATCTTTCAGGAGCCACAACAGAAGCCTGATAAATAATTTAACATGGGGTATGTGTGGTACTTGTGGGGGTAAAAAAAAAAAAGTGGTTTTAAGATACATACCAGCTATGTGGTCTTTGGAATGGTTAACAGAGTTATGCGTACAAATACACAAACCACCATTTCTTAATCAGCTTTCTGGACCTCATGATTTTCTGCCATAATAAAACTTCTCAAGTACTTTCATTTATGTGAATACAGACCTGCTTGGACTTCTCTTTTCATCTTTCTGCCATTCTGAAAATGAAGTTTATCAGAGGATACTCCCTAAACAGACGTTTCCTACTGGCTATATGTCACCAGCTTTCAACATCAGGTACAGCTTTTTATGACCAAAGAAGCACTTTCAAATATAACAAATGAAAAATATATTCATTTGAGTAGTTTAAGCATCAGAATATCTCACCATGTACTAAAGCTATAGAGTGTAAATCTATAGAACATTACTGCAAAGTCAGTCCTCCCATAACAAAAGAACATAAGGTTGCAAAACAGAGTACTAGGAAATGAAAAGGGAAAATAGAAGCATTCAATAATAGGCATCCTAATCACTCAGTCCCTTCTGAGATTTTAGTTACCATCTGTTACCAATCTTTTGATACACTACCACAATTTTTTTCCACAGTGTCTCTGTTGCACCCATTTCAAAGAATCAGTGATACTCTGGTCATCAGTCTGTGTCATTTGTGCAACCTCATTTGTTGCAGGAGGACTCACAGTGGACAGGAGCATTGGAAAGGGTGGTCTCATAGCTGAAGAATTTGAATGTGAGCGTTGTGAATCAGATTTTAGCCCTGCCTATGTCACAGGGTCCTTATGTGATTTTGATCAAGACAATAATATTAACGTCTTTAAGCAAGCATCAACCTTCACAGATTCAGTGTGAGATTTATGTGTTCAGATAGGTACACCTGTATCTGGATTTGCAAGAATGCAGGGCTCTCTCAGCTGCAATGGTGTTCCTCCAACGTAAAATGGGGATGACATCACTTTACAGGAAAATAATTTAATAGAGACTTTATATGCTCCTGACTGATCCATCCCCATTTCTGTTTATCTTCTTTTGAGTTTTCCACTCTCATCTTTCTCCTCATGCCTCTGATTTCCCAGGATACTGTTTGCTTCTCTTTTACCTTGTTGACTGGTAATTAAAAGAGGCTGCTGGTTTCCCCTGGCTTCAACTGTTGTTTCTGACACCCCTATGTCTTTAGCAGCCAGAAGCAGCAACTGTAGGGAAAGTCTGACTTAGCAGAGGATGGAGCACAGACAATTTATTTGGATTCTTCTGAGAATATAGCTGATAGGCACTGGGTGATCTTTGCCACACATGGGTAAGCAGCAGTTAACTTGGTCTGCTCTTTATTTTTCCCATAGAGCTTCATCAGTTGGCCAGAAACCTGGAGTCTTCACAGGAACCACAAAGAGACATTCCATGGGCATAAGGGCAATCCAGACACAAGGAAAGCTCAGGTGCCATGGTGTTTTCCCACAGCATGAAGCACAGCAGACTGCATGCCAGAAGACTTGACCAGAGTGTTGTATTCAATAGCTCTAGCAAAGAAACAAGGTGCCCAGATGTTTAACTATGATATTGCCTCTGGGTCCACACCGGGGAGGACTTAATAAAACTAACCACATTTCCCAGGAGGAATGTAGGTGCGCTAGGAAGCAGAGGCTATGGATTCTTAAATTGCTCTTTTGAAATTCAGCAAGCTGAATGCTGCTTCACAGCCCAGACTCAATAAAATATTAAGGATCCTATCTGCAATTTAGTCCCTTAACCTGAAATCCATAAAAATCTAAGAACTTAAATTCTCTGTTGCATCTGGGCGTGGGTCAAGTGCGTTTTTAAGTCTCACTTTCAGTTCCTGATGCAGCAAATGTAGTGGAGGCATTACCTGACAGAAGGAGGCAGCAGCAATCCTTGTCACCTCCATACTCCTTCATCTGTGGGGGGTATTTTTATTGAGGATCACATGTGTTTGCATTGAAAATGAGTTATAAAACTCTAATACATTTACTGGACACTGCCTAGTCTGAAAAGAAAAAACGAGTAAGTGGTATTTGCACTGGATTTATTTCTAAAATGCAATTAAAAAATTCAGTAAGATGAAGTTCTGAAGCATCTGCTGTTCATTCCATTTCAGCTCTTAATCCATGTTTAGTTTACTCTTTCTTGGTTCTTAAATGTATCTTACTACGCCAGCTAATTATACGGCAAAGAAGAAACAGGAAAAAAAATCTATTATCTGATGAATGTCTGTGATGGAGTTTTGTGCTGATGCAGTTCAGCTGCAGCCCTGTTAGCCTGAAACAATTTTGGAAAAGACCAAGTAACGAAAATTCTCCAGACTATCCCGACAGTAAGTCTCAGTTCTTTTCTGGCAAAACCATCCCCAGAGATGAGTAAGCATTCAATCCCACCAGGCATTCTTTTTCTGGACTCTGCTGAAAATGCCTCAGCTTAATGCCAAATCTGTATGAAGATCTGTCTCAGAAATAAATAAAAAGCTATATTAAGTGCTCAGATTGGAATCAAATTAATTACGTATGCCATGGTATTTGTGAAAGATAATTTCTTATCAGGAAATTACAGATGGAAGCAATTTCTGTGTTGTAAATTAATACCTATTAAAATATTTATTGTATGAATAAATGGTATCACTGTAATGCCTTTTTCTTATTTTCTATATTTAAAATGGATGGAATAGAACCACTACCATGTCTCTGTGTCTCACTTCCAATCACCAGGCATGTGCAGAGGTAATTGTTTGCATAGAATTAATATGTAAGCTTTGGAAGAGGAATCCATGCACCCCAGAGATTTATTTAAATAACCAAAAGACCATTTATCAATTTGAAGTTTTAGTACTAAGAGAGATCACATTTAAAATCAATAGATGATTAATATCAAATCAATATTAATATTAAATCAAATCAATATTAAAATCAATAAACAACTTATTTAATATTCAAATAGCATAGGGCTATAAATTTATTGCTTTTATGCAATGAACAGGAAAACCATGATACGTGTGTTTGCCTCACTGCTTATGACCTCTAGGAATTAGATCACATTTTATGGCACACAGCAGTAGAATTAGTTTTTTCCCATATATATGACTGTTGTCCTGAATGTTGCCTAGATAGTAAATTCTAACAGACAAGACTTCATGTAAAAAAAAAAGCTTAGTTATAATGCATATTTTTTTCCATGTTTTACTTTCATCTCTGCATTCAAAACTATAGACAAAATCCTTACCACAAAGTTTAGTCTGGAATGCAGATGTCAGTGTTTCAATCTGACTGAAATTAGCAACCAGAAACACATGCTCTTCATGTGGTTCACTGCCAATAGACTTCAGCGTGTTCATATCTACTCTCCCCACTCCAATGGCAAAAATCAAGATTCCCGAGTTCCGTGCTTTAGCAGCAATCTCTGCCACTGGATCCTGTGGTCTCCCATCAGTCACAATCATGATAATTCGGGGCACATTCTGCTTCAGAGGTCGAGCTCCTTCTGACTCTGAAAACGCAATGTTCACCGCGTACTGAATGGCCAGTCCGGTCATAGTGCCAGTTGCCAGGTGCATCATCCTCCTCACTGCTCTTTCGATATCCTGCTTCCTCCTGAATGTCTTCAGTGAAAACTCCTGTTTGACTGTGCTGCCGTACTGAATCAGGCCTACACGGGTGGCATCAGGACTGATGTCCAGAAACTGCAAGATGGTTAAAATGAACTCCTTCACTTTTTCAAAGTCGTAGTGACTTACGCTGCGAGAGCTGTCAATGATGAAGACCAGGTCCAGGCGTTTGTTGTTGCAAGTATTTTCTGGAAGGCAAAATGCAAACAAAAATACTTTACAAGAATTTCAAAATGCAAGTCAGTTTAGGTTGACCTGATACTTCAAACATTCTGTCTCAATAACCACTAGTGCTGGGAAAATACAGGAAAAACAGGAGATGCCAGCACTAAAGCTACTTAGGCAATACAAAGTTATCCTCTAGTAAAAAGCAAAAGCTGCCTGTTACATGATCAGTATATGTTACATATTTTATTTTTTTGTGAGATCAGTTCCCAGAATAGCCAATGGCAGTGGAATGGTAGATATTTGTGCTGTACCTTGTTACGTCATTTTGCTTGAGATACAGCACACAGAATGGAAACCCCCTCTGAATTACATAGTTACAACTTGAGTGGGGTGCACTGTGATGCTTTTTGTGGTAGTGCCTGAGAACTTAGAATCTAACACTCTGATGAGTCAGGGTGGTATCAGTCCTCTGTAACAAACAGGGAAAACAGAACACACAGAAATTCAGGTCAAAAGCATCTGTAGATTGCAGTGACCGATGTCAGACGTGAAGGGTCTGATTTTTCATGGAACTTGGCATTAATCAGTACTTTGCATGTTCAAAGTACAGCTCTCAATGACATCAACTGCAGCTGTGAGTGCTCAGCACTTCTGTAAACCAAACCTTATGATTTCGAACACACAATTAATGGCCATCTGGGAAAAGTCTCATATATTGGACTAATTCAGCATCTCACACAGAAATTCTGTGGCTGCATCAGAGAGAAAATCCTGTTGTCTACAGCAGCATTCAACTTGGGCAAAAGACCACGCATACACTTCCTGAAATCTTCTGTTTCAGCCATCAGCAGTTGTTTTGTTTCCAAGAGCCACTGAAGCAGAAATACTACAGGGCATGTCTATATTTGACTATTGCACAGGCAGAGAGTCCAAGCTACCACGAATAACAGCAGAAGTGAAGGCTGGCTGCTTTCTGGGCATACTACCAGCTTTCTGGGACCTTCACTGCATCCTCTGGTGTCTGCTTAGCATCCTTCTTTTTTGAAAGAATGTAAGACTTATGCATGAGTTGCACGATGAGTATGGACTATGGTCTCATTGTCTGGACCATTCACAGAAAGCCAACACATGGCAGGCTTGAGGCAAGCAAGGGGAAGTGAGCTATGAGCAATGCCACAGAAGGCATCATGTGGCAAAAGATTAAATGGACTTTAAAGGGCTCAATGGGATACTGGTGATGAAAAATCAACTGAGGTTTAGCACATCAAAGACCGCTCCAGATTAGGAAATCCCTGAGCCACAAAAGCATGGCAGCAGGTAGTACTGTCTTGCTCTTAAAGTTGTTCATATGCAACCACTTGACTGCCATCAGAGACAGGACACTGGGTTAGACAGATCAATTAGTGCCTCTGCTGATGTTCTCAAATTTCTATGGCTGCAAACAAACCTGTGAGGTAGCTAGCTGTCTCCCTGGCTTGAAAGATAAAAGGTGGCAAGACTGCTCATCAAACTGCAGTGGTGTCCTCATTTTACTAAGATGAAATAGCCCTTATCACTAATCTCCCTTTATTGCCCAACCTAATTCAATTCTCAGCTCACTCTCATCCATCTTATGCAATGAATGAGGCAAATGCCTGGTGGAAAAGTAGTATTTGTGTAATTAAAGGTCATGTCATATGGCACAAGAACAAGTGGGCCAATCAAAGACTTCACAAGCCTTTACATGTGTTCACTGGTGACTGCTGCTGAACACTAGTCATGTACTTCTGCCAAGGAAATGGGTGAGAAAGATGACTGTTTTCACTTGCTAACTTAGAAGCCTCTTTCATAGATTACCAAGAACATTCGTGGGCATAGAATAAAAATGTCCTTTGATGACAATACAAATGATTGTCTGGATTTAGTCATATGCAGTCTACAGTATGGCTTTATTCATAAGTGTAGGAATATACTCGGGTTGCTCATTCTTTCAAAAGCAGAGGATATTGAATGCAAGCCAAATTGAGCAGAAACAAAATTCTAGTTCTAATGGGATACAGATATCCTGACATAACTATTTTCCATCTCAATATCTTAGTGGCATATCTAATTATTAATTATTTTTACTAATATAACATGCAATATTCA
This sequence comes from Micropsitta finschii, assembly GCA_034783455.1. NCBI lineage: Eukaryota > Metazoa > Chordata > Aves > Psittaciformes > Psittacidae > Micropsitta > Micropsitta finschii. Next base: position 9,285 of record JAVHNF010044144.1, read on the forward strand.
AGCACAATTTTAATACAAAGAAAATACTAAGATATGATTTGTGGGAGCAGCGCAAGGGGAAAGAAAGATAATTACAGAAAAAAAGGCTAAGAATATGTGTGTGTGTATCAGGGGAAAGACAGAGAAAGGTAAAATAACTGTTAGTGTATTTCCCTTAAAACAAGTTGAAACTAGACCCATGGCATTGAATCCTTTTGATTTGACTACAAAGATTTGGATCCCCAGCTGAAGAGACTCAGTTACGTATTCTGAAATCAGGCATGAATCTTGGTGGGAAAAAGGCTGAACAGCATTACTGGATAGTACTCTCAGAAACACACCCCATTGTGTTAAATTACTTAAGAAAGATCAGTCTGAATATAATACAGTGTATTTCAAAACTGCTTTCACCAGCAAAATTCTATCTACAGAAATACCACACATTTCCAAAATGTATTTAAAATCATTGTCTTTCGATTTGGTGGTAATTTTTAATAACCTTGTAATTATCAAAGCTGATATAGCTGAGATGGGCTTCATGAAAAATAAAAACTCCTTTTAAGCAAAACTCCAGCTGGAGTTTCTTGAGGAATGGCAATCAGTAATGACTAACAGATCTGAACACCCATCCTCTCAGATAAACTTTCAGTGATACCTTTCAAGCAGTTGCATGCTCCTGCACTTGGCCTTGAAACTATAACCTCTTCCTCTCAACAACTCTCATTTTAGACAGGGAACTTTATCACAACTTTGGCAAACATAGGAGAGGATCTGGTTCGAGACCATCTTAAGAACCTGAATGTGCACAAGTCCATGGGACCTGATGAAATCCATCTGTGGGTCCTGAAGGAGCTGGCTAATGAAGCTGCTAAGCCACTGGCCATCATAGTTGAAAAATCATGGCAGTCAGGTGAAGTTCCCGATGACTGGAAAAAGGGAAATATAGCCCCCATTTTCAAGAAGGGGAAAATGGATGACCCAGGGAATTACAGACCAGTCAGTCTCACCTCTGTGCCTGGCAAA
>JAVHNF010044155.1:0-16795 GCA_034783455.1 Micropsitta finschii
TTGCAGGGGAGTTGGACTAGATGATCTTTTGAGGTCCCTTCCAACCCTTGGGATTCTGTGATTCTGTGATTCTGTGATTCATCTAGTTGGTGACATACTTTGAGCCAGAGGTTTTTAATTCTAAAGAGGAAAGGCAAGAATTTTCAGCTATTAGTTAGTAGAAATAGAGCTATAGCTCCAGTTTCCTGCCTTTTCATTACATTCCCTTTCCACTAGTTAGTTCATGATGCAAAAAGTCATTCTTTACAGTATTAATCTATTTTTAACATAGGTGTACTAGGTAAGTATAAAATTAGGCAGGATTACATTTCCCCTACAAACATGAAGCAACAAACATATCAATTTCAGAGTATTGAAAATCTGTGATTCTCTGTTATTGCACAATTTTGCTTCTAAGACAAGTAAAGTTCTGCCTGAAGATTCTGCAAAGGTACCTTCAAATGTCAACCATTCACTGAATCTGTGAATGTAAAAACTAATATTTTTATAAAAAACTGAAATTAAAATATCTTTCCAAAGGATTTGAAAATCACATCGTTACCTGAAAAATCAAATAAGCAGGAAGGATTACGAAATGGCTTTAAAATTGATGTGCCTTTCATTTTACATTAAGTTAGAAGAGTAGTCATACATTTTTGTCTTCTTTATTTTGGAATCAACCATAACTTTAAGGATATTTTAGACTGCTGTAAATGAATATATTAAAGACAAAAATGTTGTGCTTTCAGGCTTGCTGCTTTATCTTTTGTAACATTCTTGTACATGTATGCAATCTTTTTTTCCTTAAATGACAGCTTGTTTCTAAAAATTCTAACTGAGCTACCAGTTTGCATTTTGCAAAACTGACCTTTATGTGATTACCATTACTGTTTAAAGAATAAAACTGGGTTTGAATAGTATTTTCTCTGGCAAGGAACTTAAAGCATTAGTTAAAAGAAAGTGATTTAGCATGTATGAAGGAATATCTTAAACAAGAAAAAATTCTTTTCTTTAAACTATAGGACTTTAATGGCACTGATCTGTGCAACTTCTACTGATGGACCTGCCACTTTCCTGCCATTATTTTTTTCAGTCCATCCCTATTTTAACAAAAAAAAAAATGAAATCACTTGACGGTTTTTACAGTCAGAATAAAGATCATTTATGTTTTGTGCGAGTTGTAATACTGAATGCTTTAAAATAGTAAATCACTGAGGAAGAAAATAGTTGTCTATAGGAATAGATTCTAAAGATACAACAAACACAATAGCATATCTAATACCTGTTGTTGAAAAACAGATGATTATTGGCAAATGCTAATGCAGTAAAGGATGTTGCTGGCTTCTTTCAGTTTCATCTTGATGTTCAGAAAATTTTCAGAAAAAGGTGAGAATAGACATATTTTGTATAAAACTTAAAAGCTAGTAACTGCATGATAATAGTGGATTTTGAAGTCTTAACAATGCAAATTTATCACTCACAGGTTCAGTAAGAAATTGTTAAAATCCTATATCCTCCCACAAAACATGATGAATGATACTAAAGAGACAGCACAAATAGCTTGTAACGAATTAGTTTGGAGCTGAAGGATGAGACACAAAAAATGTGACTTTGATGAGATACCTAATATTCTAGGGCATCTGCCTATAACTACACCCTGAAAAGTCCACAACTGAGAGAAAGTATATCAAAGTAGCAAATATTGATCACTATCAAAAAGGGAGATGTTATTAAAAGCATATCATATTTGAAGATCCTAAATTTTTATAGGTGCAGGGTCACATGATGGTAACTCCTTGCATGCTTTGAAGCTTTAGGTCCTTTAAATATACCATACCAGAAGCTCCAGGCAAACACATATTCAAGCTTCAATGCTGCATGACTGTTTACTACATATGCGTAATACCAAGAAGACTGTTCATCTTGCTCAGACAGTGGTATTGCAGTGTTTAACCTTATTGGCACCTTGTTTCATTAAATTGTCTCTGTTATGACCATAAATCATTTATGTAGCTTTCAGGATAAATACTTACTTTAGTGACCATATAAATTACTTGCACTGGCAAATTTTATTAAAATGTAAGCAAGCCACAAACATATGATTTTTTTTTTAATGTTTTATAAATAAAAGGTATTCCTGATTTATATTTGTAAATATCCATCATACCCTCAATGAAGATAAACAAATACAACCAGGATATGTCATTATCTTGTGAATTGCTAAGGTACTGCAATTGCATGCCTTGTTTTCTGACTCATAATTATCTAACACTTTTATCTATGGCAGGGAATTCGGACAGGTGTCAAATAAAGATGTATACATATTTTTCAACAAATTTAAAGTGAAATTTGTATTTCACACATATAGCTTTTACGACAGGTAATAATTTAAATTTCTAAGTCTGTAGCCAGCTGTTTCCCCTAAATCTTTTCCAATTTAGTGATAAATATTCCTCCTCACACATTCTTTCCTGATGATTTTTTCTTAAAGGATTAGAATCATGTGCACCACCTGTTTAATTTGCATTCAGTAACATCTTAAGATAACTTAAGGCAGAAGATTTCTGGGTTTGTTACAATTTTCCCATCTTCCCCAGCTTTTCCAGCAGCTCCACAGCTGAAAGTGAAATGCTTGAGAAATCAAATTTGCCAGAAGTAACATAACTTGCAAATGAGTGAATTCTTTTAAAAAAATGGATTTCAACTTCTTCTTGCAAATCTTCTGGTTTATTTGGGAGATGTTTTCATGTCAGAAACCACTGAAGAATATATGATTAAAGGCACTTTTAGCTATTATAATACAAAAATTTTGTAATTAATATTCATTGTCGAGACTGTGATTTTGCCAGGAAAGTTTGGACCAAATTATCCTAGAACTGTAGAATCATAGAATACTTTGGGTTGAAAGGGCCCTTCAAAGGTCACTTTTGAGGACCCTTCCAACTTGCTGTTGTATGATTCTGTGATTTTGTAATATTTTGGGCTTTTTGCTTTGCAAAAAAACTAACTTTCACACATTCCTGCCTTTTTTTCAATAATATGAGAATGTGTTTATCTGTGCATAAGCTGCAAAATACAATAAATACCTGTCTTAAGGTTATACAAAACGTCAATGTTGAATGTGAACAGCTGAAAACAAACAAAAGAGTATTGATTGATAAACCGAATAGCAATGCAAAGTTTTTTCATAAAATATAACTTCTATACATGAAAGGACTTAATTTATAATATTCCCATTTAGGAAATAAATCTTGGAAACAGTGCAGTTAGTTTTCAAAAACCATCAGTTTAATATACACAAATGGTAAATGTTACCAAAAAGAAAAAAATAATTGCTGTCTCTTGCTATTAAACAAGATATCCTACATCTTGATATTGTTTAAGACTGAGAAAATGAGGAAATGTTTAATCTTTGCATATTCTAGTATTGTATTTTTCTCTAAATGTCTTGAATTCGACTTGAAAGGGAAAAAGAAGGTATGAATGGTCTTTGGCTTCACCCACAAAGCAAGTTCAAAGCCTTTGAATTCTTGTTTTCATTTTTGCTACACAAAGATATGTCACAAAGATTTCTTAACATTTTTAGAAGCCATGTTTCAGTGTCCCAAAGTACCTATCAGAATTTAAAATTGCATAATAACCATCTCAGTATAGTTTCTTTTTTATATTAAACATATTACCATACTATCATATTTTTTAAATTGAAAAAAAACCTAAAAATTAAACCCACAATACTTGTGTAAGAAAAAGTAAATTGAGCCTTGAAGCACATGAAAGTTTGATGTTTGCTGCATTTTTTTTCTCAATAGAAAGTGAATAAAAATGCCTTAATTTTTAGCTACATACATAAATTCGGACTAGCAGTCAATGAAAATAGCTGCCTTTAAGACCCCCAAAGATAACAGATTTTTTTAGTTGTAGCTGTTATTTGATATTTGCTCACCCATAAAGCATGACTAACTCTAAAATCCACTATCTCTCAAATCAATTAAGGTTTAGACTTTCCATTAAAAAATACATCATGTAACCAAAGTGTTTGTTATTCCATTTCACTCCTTCATGGTATTTCCTTGTCGCAAACAATTGTTTGTCATGGTCTTCAGGCTGAAACAGGACAAAATGTTGATGAGGTTTTATAATGTAGGCTCACTCAGTTTGACAGCAGTAACTCCAGGAAAGGGCCAGATTTACTAAGGTGTTGAGCTTTCCAGAATATTATTCTATGTAAAAATGTTAAATCACAACTTGTCTTTGCCTACCAACTCTATGCAATTTAAATGCAAGGAAAGGGATCAATAAACATGACAGTGAAAAGAAACTTTCCAGCATAATTTAGTTTATACATATTTATTTTATAATTCACTGCCTTGTCTGCTGCTTGTACTACCTGAATATGTCAGAAGTAATTCATAAATGTGAGACAAAAAAAAAAGCAGTAGAAAATCCAGGATAAGTCACTTTATCTTGTACATGAAACAAATATGAGTTTTCCCTGCAGTAAATACCTGTCTAAAGACATTCAAAAGTTACGGAAATCTTGAGTATGCAAAATGAGCATTTCACTTTGCAAAAGTCAGTATTTCAGTTAAAGTGCAAAATACCTTCCAGAGAAATCCACTGTGACCAATTACTTAGGTTTAGTTAAAAGTTAAAGAAAGAAGACTAATGCTTACTTATTCCTTGCTAGTAGAGAGAATGATGAGAAAGAACCACTGAATAAGGAGCAGAATGTAAAATATAAATAACATAGATGTTAAGTAAATTCACTGCAAGATATTAACTTTTCCAAAGATACAAAAAACTTTACAGATATAATTCATTCATTTACAGTTATACAGTTATAATTGTTAACACTATTGCATTAGTATCCTGAAATGATGTCAGACAAAGAAAAAGAAGAAAAAAAGGATGCATTTCCAAGAAGTAAACTTTCTAAGGAACACCTTAGAAAAGCAAATCAGGAACAGCTAATTTAAAAGATTATGAGAAAAAAGTTGTCAGTCACACTTTGTCAAATGAATATAAGCTATGTAAACAATAAACTAAAACATCATGCTCATACATATGTGTCCCACTCTTTCCAGTATGTTGATATTGGGTATCAATATATTAGAATCCTTCTAATTCCAATATATCCAGGTATGGTAAAATTTGCTACAGTTATATGTTCCGAAAGGCATTACAAAAGCTTATAGATTTATAATTTGTTTGCAAGAACATATTTTCATCTCAGTGTTGAGCACAGTAAGGATTTTACTGCTTCAGTAACCATAAAAACAGCCAGTGTAGCATTTCAGAAGGATTTGGCACACCATGTAAACAAATCAAACTGGAAAGTAACCTTCATATATATGTCAAATGGCAGCAATATGAACCTTCTCCCACATCTTCTGGAGCAGAAATCTCACGAGGTTGTCTTTGCTTATCCAGAAAACACATTTGAATCCAGAGAAAAGTAAAACAAACTCAAGGCACCCTTGACATAAACTTGGCAGATCTTGTGTCCTGGGTTCAGCAATGGCAGTCATTTTTCCTCCTTCTTAGTAGCTGGTGCAGCACTAAGTTTTTGACTTTCGGCCTGGGGACGGTACTGATAAAACAGATGTTTTTAATTACTGGTCAGAATGTTTAGGCTGACCAAGGACATTCTGAGCCTCATGCTCTGCCAGGGAGGAGGGGAAGCCGTGAGGAAGCAGAGACAGGACACCTGACCCAAACTAGCCAAAGGGGTATCCCATACCACAGCACGTCATGCCCAGTATCTAAGCTGGGGGCAGTTACCTGGAAGGGCTAGATTGCTGCTTGGGTTGGACTGGGTATCAGTCATTGGGTGGTGAGTGGTTGTATTCTCTTCCCTTGTTATTTCCCTTATCATTGTTATTGTTGGTGGTAGCAGTAGTGATTTGTGTTATACCTTAGTTGCTGGACTATTCTTAGCTCAACCTGTGGGAGTTCTTTTGATTCTCCTCCCCATCCCTCTGGGAGCGGGGGGAGGAAGGGAAGGGGTGGGCAGTGAGAGAGCAGCTGTGTAGTTCTGAGTTACCGGCTGGGCTTAAACCACAACTTGTTAGAAATATCAAGTTGTGTATTTTGTTATACTGCAGTATCTTTGGTGTTGTCTGTCAATTCAACAGAAGAGCAATGTTTATACTTGAAGCTAAGGGATGTAATTTTAATGGTGTTTCATAATAACACAGTCATGCAGAACAGGTGCCTAGAGGCATCAAAAATGTCAAGATGCAAATCAAGTAGGTTTTTGCCAAGTGGCTCTAAACCTGTTTTCACCTTCCCAGTTTGTCTGCAGCATGCATATTCTGTATTTTATCACGAAATCACAGAATGGTTTGGATTGGAAGGGGCCTTAAAGATCATTCAGTTCCAACCTCCCTGCCATGGGCAGGGACACCTTCCACTAGATCAGGTTGCTCAAAGCCTCATTGAACCTGCTCTTGAACATTTTGAACACATTGTAAGCTAAAGAAAAACCTTGCTTGTAATAGAAATAGGTACAGAGGCAAAAAGTATTGAGAATTTTGCATAACGTGAAGGGGAAATTAAATGAAAACCAATTTCTGGTTTAGTATCATCTCTTCTGCCTTGCTGAAGGAATTTGTGTTTCAGGGCATTGAAGGGAAAAGGCTGTAGCTAGCATATGTCCCAGAGTGCCAGTTCCTACAAAATTGCCATCATTTGTAATAATGATGTAATAAATTGTGGTAAGTTTATAATAAAGTGGCTTTTCTCTGTCTATTAGTGTCTTGCAAAGACTAGTAAAAATATTGATGTAACTGTTACATTAATTTCATTTGTTGGGAAAAAGAGAGGCAGGATTTCCCAAAGCTATTATAAAGAACCTTGTGGTCTTCCTTTAGCTCCTAGCTTGGGATAGGTTTGTTGTGTATTGTTTCTTGCTGTTCTGGTGCTTGGGTTGCAGGCTTGTCTAACTAATTCTTGAAAATAGAAAATTTTGGTTTCAGACTCTCCCTTTGTCTTCCAGGTGTTATTTTTGCACCTTATGGCCCTGTCTGGAAGCAACAGAGAAAATTCTCTCTTTCAACACTGCGTCATTTTGGAGTAGGAAGACTCAGCTTAGAGCCAAAAATCATTGAGGAGCTGAAGTTTATAAAGGAGGAAATGCTGAAGCATGGAAAGGATTCATTTAATCCCTTTCCAATAATTCGTAATGCAGTATCCAATGTTATCTGTTCCATGGCCTTTGGCAGGCGTTTTAATTACGAAGATACTGAGTTCAAGACAATGCTAAAGAACATGGCCCGTGCCCTAGAGCTAAGTGTGAACCGCTATATGATCCTGGTCAATATCTGCCCTTGGCTGTACTACCTTCCTTTTGGGCCTTTCTGGGAACTTAGGAAAACAGAATTAGATATTACTGCTTTTCTAAAGAAAATAATTGCACAGCACAGGGATACACTGGATGCAGCAAATCCCAGGGACTTCATTGATATGTACTTCATTCATGCAGAAGAAGAAAAAAACAACAAGGAGAGCAGTTTTAATGAAGACTACCTGTTTTTTATCATTGGTGACCTCTTCATTGCAGGCACAGACACTACTTCCAACACATTACTGTGGTGCCTGCTCTACATGTGTCTCTACCCAGAAGTACAAGGTAAGACTATTTGTATTCTGGGAGTTTTATTCCAGACTGTAAAGCTCTAGATGGATGTTCAGAAACAGAAGCAAACAGCAGCAGTAGAGAAGTCATTTGGAGTGCAAATAGTGTATGTGTAATATGAAAGGTTGGTATGTAGTCAGACATCTTTTATCCTGCTCTGCTATGGTCATCTCTAGCTTAGTACTGTATATTAACTATACAGATGGCACTTTAGTCTATTCATTTCTTCTGGTTTGGGAGAATTTTTCCCAAGCAATTCCAGGGAGCCTTAGCATATTTCAAAAGCTTTGTCAGTTGTGGCATTCCAGGCCTATAATAATGATATATGAGAGATATATAGTGGTTAAAGTCTGCTTTTATGCCTCTGTGATCAGGGAGGTTCTTGAGCTTAGTGACAGAGCCTGGAGAAGTGAAACATGACTCACTGTAAAGGAAGATCAAATTAGAGACAGCTTAAGTAAATTGGACTAACACAAGTCCATGGCAACATCTGGTCAATGTCATTGCAAGGTCTCTCCGCATCAGTCTTGAACAGTCTTGGCATTTGGGTAGGATGCTCATGACAACAGGTGAAGACACATGGAGCACGTGGCCCCACAGTTGAAGCAGTGACCTGGGCTTGTTCAGTGTTATTGAAAAATGACTTGAGGAGAGACCTTACACTGCCTACAGCTACTTGATCGGAAGATGCTAGGAAGAAGGTGGCAATCTTCTCTTGACTTGTGAAGTGGAGGGAAGAGAAGCAGCAGAGACAGTCTAGAATAAGCAAATTCTGATCAGATACTAGGGAAAAAAACCCAACTCTGCCCTGTGGCGAGAGCCAGGAGGCAACAGGTTGCCCTGATGCTTAACAGCATCCCCAGCTTTGGAAGTGTTCAAAACTCAGTGGGGTATGACCCTGAGTAGTCTGATCTACCCTCAGAGTTGAATCTAATTTGGAAGATGACTGTGTTTTGAGTAATAGTTTAGATCAGATGACCTCCAGAGGTTCCTTGCAAAACAGATATTTGATGGTGCTATGACTTGGTTACTGTTTGTAACAGTTCTAGAAAATTAATTTTAGATTTTTGTGGATATAAAAAAAAATACCAGTAGTGTTGGAGATGTTGTAATATTAAAATAGTAGTTGCTAGCGTTGTGTTCGGGACTTCTTAGGATAAATTTCCATTGCCAAAGACTTAAAATTCATTTTGGTTAAATATTTTTCTATATTGAGCCTTGTTACAGTATATGTGGTTGCAAAGACAGTGTTGTGGGTTTTTTATAGTACTGTTTAGCAAATTTAGATGGTGGAATTTAAGAAAAATAAAGCAATTTGATTTATTCATTTATTATCTTTTGCTCAAGCGCTAGATAGGAACTGATTTCCACTCGAAAGATTGTTGGGTATATGATGACTCGAAACCTTGAGCAGATTCTACTTAGGCAGTTCTACCTCAGATTACAGTAGTGAAACATTTCTTTAAGAGACCACTGCTTTGCCCAGGCTTGTTGCTAACCTGGAGTGAGGAAGCGTAAGCCTCAAGTTATCCAAGAACACTATAAACCTGGAATACTTCTATCAAGTATTTAACATTTTGAGGTTTTCATGTGCTGTGGCTGCTTTGCAAATAAGCAAATAGATACTTGTTTACCTGTCTGTCTGGAATAATCTCTTTAAATAGGTCAAGTTCATAGTTTATTGCACAAAGTCAACCAAATTGTTGAGCAAAGGTTGCAAAATAGGGCATCGGTTAAGTACATGGGAGAGAGAGTCCACTGGGGACAAATGTAAAATAAAGTTTTATTGCATAGGCTTATTCTTCTGGTTTTAATGGTTGTGTGTTACCACTGCTTGACTTGATATGCAGATACATGAATTAGATACATTCTGAATAACGCTAATGAGATCAGAAGAGTTTGGGGCTGGGAGGGTTTAACCCCTTTCTCTACTGCCTGGTACTGTACATGCATGTGTTCGTCAGTTTTTGCTCTTGTGCTGATCTCTTAAGTTTTATTGCTTCTCTCTGATTTCACTTTTCCTTACGGTGTGGCTATTGTTGAGCAACATAAAAGTAGGCTCAGTAGTCCAGAGTATATCACTTAGCTATGTAGTCTGATTCTCTTGTATCTAGTATCCCGTTCTGTATGTATCCTGATTGCCTGAGAGTCATGCACGGACCTCTTTTTTTTATTTTTTAGTTTTTCCCCTGGTAGCATGTTTCTTTTATCCTGTAAAGGAAATGCCTGAATTGCATAGCTCTTAGCATAGCAAATGTTGCAGACATGGAAGGGCAAATGAAGGGCTATCAGGGGGAAAAATGGAAAAGATGTATTTGTCTGTCAAAAGCCAGTTCTGCTTTTTATATGGAAAAAGAGAAGGGGTGTGTGCGCATGGGTGCATATATTTTGGTCTGTGACTTCTGAAGATCAGCGTGATTTTAAAATACATGAAAGGCAGTGGAGCAGTTCAATTAACACACTGTTAGCAGAGAACTCCTGAAGTCTACGTTTCTGCAGATGGTAATGTGAGCAGCGGTTTGACTGCTTTCTGTATAGTTCCACCTGTCTTTAGAAACTCCAAAGAAATGTTCAGGATAAAATGCTGGTGTGACATTTGGCATTAGACAGTCTCCTTTATTTTTTTTTTTTTTAACATTGAAAACTTTATTCATTTACTTTACTGTGGACATGAATACTTGAAAACAGGGCCATAACGTGTCCTTTTAAAAAGTAGTGAAATCCCACAGAGAAGGTCCTCAAGAGCCACCCCACTGGCAAGGTACTTTTTTACTCTGTTCCTCGTATGAAGACCTGTTTTCTTAGCAAACCCAGCAGGTGGCAGCAGCTGTTCATTGAACACAGTTTGTACACTATAGAATCAGAGAGTAGTTTGGGTTGGAAAGGACGTTCAAAGGTCATCTAGTCCAACCCCCCTGCAATGAGCAGAGACATCTTCAACTAGATCAGGTTGCCCAAAACCACATGCAGCCCGGACTTGACAGTTACTGCTGAATGTTTCTCTGAAATAGACACTTCTTTCTTTGCATTGTGCTTTTATTTAATCTTGAATCGGTGCTAAGGAGAGAAAATAGCAAAAAACTCAGAGTATCAGCAGCCTGGATCTTCGAAAAGGCAAACAGGACAACCACAAAATACTCACGATATCAAGGGTGAAAAATGAGAACTTTTGATGAAAGGTTAATTTTGAAGTCTCCTCTTTCAAAATTGTCTTGCTGTGTAGCCAGATTCCAAGTTACCTGGAAGAAAAAGCGTGTCATCCTATACACAGGTGAAGCAAATGCTGCATCTTGGAAACTTCTGTGAAGAAAGTTACTTGTGTGCTGAGCCTTGGGTGAGATGAAAGAGGCAAATGCATCTTCTGACACTTTGTGCCTCACATGAATGAGAGGGGAGATAAGCTCATTAACTTCTGTTCTTCCTCTGCAGAAGGGCTGTGTGGGAAAAAGGGCCTCAGCTGCTGCATTTTGGGGGAACTGGGAGATGGCTGTTCTGTGAGTTTAGAGTTTAGGTTCTGTGAATAGAAAGTAGGAAACAGCAAGAACAAATCAAATGTTAGCGTAAGCTTCAGTGCTTGCAGTAACAGCATCAGAATTCCTGCTTCAGAATTAAGTATCTAAAGGAGCTGCGAGGAAAGCTTTCCCATCTCTTCACCGCCTTTCCAGGTTCTAAGAACTGGATCTCCCCAGAGACAGCCCAGGCATGCACTGCATGCAGTCTGGTTTTGTTCAGTTTTATAATGCAGGCCAGAAGCTTGATGTTTTCACCATTCAGACTACTGTGTAGTTGAACTGAGATTATTAATACATTTGGAACTAGAACAGAACTTCTCCTGTACTTTTCCAGTAGAGAGGTGCTGGCAATGTCTGTCATCTCAGTGGCTTTACTCTTGACAGTTGTCAAGATTGCGCTTGGTTGTTTTGTTTTTAGCTGACTCTGTTCTTAAGGCTTGTGTCAGTGTAGTTGTTTCAGCCAGGGATCACGTGTCTTGTAGTCATAGGGAAATGGAATTGAGATGATGTCTTCTCACATGTTGTGTGTATTTTTTATATTTGTTTTATTTTTTCGCTCCTTTTGAATAGAGAAGGTTCATGCAGAAATTGAAGCAGTTCTAGGACGTGACAAAGTTCCCTCTCTCACCCACAAGGCTCAAATGCCCTTCACAGAGGCAACCATTATGGAAGTGCAGAGGATGACTGCAGTTGTTCCCCTTTCTATTCCTCGAATGGCCTCAGAAACCGCTGGTAAGCATTTCTAGAGACTTACTAATGCCGGGTTTCTTTGGTGGGCTTTGGTCTGATGGGACCTCTAGTAAGAATTTACAAGGACCTCAGTGATGTATTAGACATGTAACCCAGGTATGTAAAATGCCATTTATAGAGAGTAGGTGGGCTTGAGATACTCCTCTATTTAAGCAGCATGTCTGATCTAACATCCAGAAGCATTCTAATTTAGAGAAATTTCTTTTCTGGGGGTCAGCTTATGTTGACTGTTGTGCTTAGTGGTCGTTGGCAGCCGAGACTCCACTTCTGTGCCTGAAACAGCAGAGTTGGTTTTGGCCATCTGACATATCAAGGTTTGAAAACATCAGTTCGGAGCAGTTGATTTGCTAAAGCTTGAAAGGATTATACCATTGAGCTCCGCATCTACAGGAAACAATAATAAATATCCTTTTCCAAGTCATCTTGTTGGCAATATGTTTTCATTAAATGACTCACAGGCTTAAGCAAGTGAGAGGTAGCAACACTTGGCTTTCAAACCCAGTACTGCATTGATCTGCTTTTAAAATGTTTTGGCTTGCAGGACAGTGAGGTGCAACAAGCTGAAATGAGATGAGTCACTTCAAAACCCTTTTGCAATAAGAGTTCAAAACCCATTCTTCTTCTTTACTTCTACCTTTGCTGTGGTGGGGTTCTGTGACAGCACAGGAACGGGAGGAAACTGCATCACAGTATTTTGATGCAGCAGCTAATTTCTAATGATCACTGCTGCCTTTTCCCCACAGGGAGGTGCTTGTGTAATAAAATGTCTTTCCAGCTGCTCTGTCCTACATGATTTTGACTCAAGTGGGCTAGCATAGATCAACTGTGCTTTAAGCTCCTGCTACATCTGCAGCCCACAATTAGGGATCAGTATTGGGTTTTGTGACACCTTCAAGTCAGCTTTTTGGTGGTATAAGTCTCTCATGTTTACTTCTAGCATCTTATCAGATCCTCTATCTCTGTGCTTTTGTTTAAAGTGCTGCAGGGATATACTATTCCTAAGGGCAGTGTGATCGTGCCCAACTTGTGGTCAGTACACAGAGATCCCAACATTTGGGAGAAACCAGATGAATTTCAACCATCAAGATTCCTGGATGAAAATGGCCAACTAATTAAGAAAGAGGCTTTCATTCCTTTTGGAATGGGTAAGATATCCACATCCAGTCAGTTGCTGTTTGGGGAGGCGGTGGTGTTTCAAGTGTAGGGCCTTGGAGGCATGAGATGTAAAAGTTGTGCATAGGACCAGTTGCAGAACTTGGTTTACTATTACAGTTAGTGGCTTGCAGGACGGGTTGGGTTCCTCAAGTCTCCAGTTGCCAGGCAGAAATGAGAAATGATGAATTCACCCTTGATAATACTTTTGCTGCTAATATGAAGCAGTACAGCCGAGCAAGGCTTATATTCAAATATGGGAGACCAAAGCTTCAGAGTTAATAGCTCGATAGTTGCTTGAGCTTTTTTGTGTTTGGACTATGCTAGCATAGGAATTGCATGCATGTTAACAAATGGATCAACAGTATAAGACCAGTAATATTTCTCTTCTAACTGTTCTTTAGGTAAACGTGTGTGCATGGGAGAGCAGTTGGCAAAAATGGAGCTGTTCTTAATTTTTGCAAGTCTAATGCAAAGCTTTACGTTTTTGTACCCTGAAAATGCTGCGAAGCCATCTATGGATGGAAGGTTTGGTCTAACTTTAGCTCCATGCCCATTCAACATAATAGCTTTGAAGAAATGATCTGTTAAAAAAGATTACACAAAGAAATACTGCACTTTTAAAATCCAGCTTTATTTTGTTTCCAGCTTGTTTTGTTACTTTCTTCCCAAAAAACCACCAACTGCATAGGCTTTCATAGTCAGTGACAATGATCCATTTGCACTTCTGGAAAGAGAAGATTTTTTTTGGCTGCTGTTGCATTCCACAAACAAACAATGGCATCATTTGCAATTTGATATTAAAACTAGCTGGGTTTAACCCCTCTGTCTATAAACTCTTACTGTCAGTTTGTCAAATGTTAATTATGGGACAATGGTCCAAAAGATGTGTTGATGCTTTAGCAAATAGCAAATTTTATTTTGGTAAAAACAGTACGTAAACATTTATTTTACCAAATGAATGAAGGACATCATCTGATACCAAAAGGATTAACGAGTGAGAGGGTATTAGCATTTTCTGTGTAAAGAAACATTATAACTGAGCTTAACTAATAGCAAATTGGTACTGCCACAACCTGTTTGGCTTTGGGAACTGGAGTTTTACTTCAAATATGGCATTAATATGGCACTGCACATGTGGGTCTTGCACTTTTAGGCATGGAACAGGAGGAATCTGACGAACTTGACATTTGAGTATAAAGACTTTATCTTTCATATGGAGTAGAAAGATCATACAGTATCAGCACCTTATACTGTATCAGCACCTTACTCTTTTCACATGCAAAATTCTAGTTCTGTTCACTACTGTCAAACCAGTTACCAAGGTGTTTCACAAAGGGGCACTCAGTCTTTTATTTGAAAGATCCTTCAAACATTGAAAGCGATCTTTTGGGGGACATGTGACAAATAACCTTTAAATAATTGTTCTTAATCATCTTTAAATCACTCCATATACCCCTTTTGATCTAGCAGTACTTCATATGACATAAAGTAAGTATGTATATATTCTTTTAAGGAGATATATATTTTTTCCACCCCTCATTGAAGATCTAGAAAATATCTGCAGTCCTCCTAACGTCAAGTTTACAAGACTGGAATGTAAACTGGAATTGGGAATTGCATAGCAGAAATTAAGCCTAAATTGTAAAGGAAGAATCAACTCTTCAGCTTTAAATTAACCTCTGGTTTTGTCACTTTTTAACTTGGAAGTTTTAAAAGCCAGGTAGTGCCTAGCAAAAATTGTCATGTAGTTATTTTGGATTTAAATTAAGGTTTTCTGTTACGTGTTTTGAATAACAGTGTCTTAATTTCTGGATGATGTGTTTGGTTGATCAGGTACCCCACTATTTGTATGACAACTTCCAGTTCATATATAGGCCAACTTTTGACTTTAGAGGTTAGCCCTTGCTCATGTTAAAACCTTTGCTTTGGGGTTTTCAAAACTGTCATATGTAGCATGGTAGAAGTTGAGGTTTGTGCCAATGCTAGTAAGCTTGCACTAAGCACTGACAGTATTGGAGTAATAAGCACTTATTTCTTTAACTTTCTATTTTTCAATGAATAAATGGATTTTGTACAGTTGGTATTTTTGTCTGGAACTCCTTGAAATGGTGTATGCTTAATTACGAAGCTAAAAGTGCTAATATTTATCTTTCTGTTGAAATGCCTCTTTCAGCAACATGATGATGTGTGCAACTAATCGTTTATGTAAAATACGTGTCCTTTTAATCAATGAGGACACATTTGAAAAGCACTTTAGTTTTTTTTTTTCAGCTTCCAAAGAAGGCACAATGCCCATAATCCCCTAGGTGTGGAATTGTACATGACTGTGCTCATTTTGCCTGGTGGATTTAGTTTAAAATGTCACCTTTGAAAACTATCCTTTCGAAATTATCCTTCTACAAGTAGCACTTTGAGAATGTGGATTTTGGTGATACCTATCATCAAAATACTGCACAGTGCAACGAGCTGAAACTACTGATGTGAAGGAGAAACTGTGTCCATGTCTGCCAGAATGTAGGATGCTGTTGGGAGTGACAATAAAGACCAGCCTTTCATTCCTTCCTGAAACTTTCACAGGATGACATGAGTGTAGCTAAACCACAGCATAAAAGCAGTGAAATGTTTGTTGTTGTAAAAGTGTGTTACCATCTTTGCTAAGCTGTAAGTAAATGTGGTAGCAGATTTGGGTTGTGTTTGTAAATGTATCCTTCCCCTCCCTTTTTTTGGCAGAGGAAGCATCTCAAATGCCTTGTTGAAAAAAAAAATGTATGTTTATACAAGTGAATGGCTATTTTTAAAAGCTGAAAATGTCTTTATTTCTAAAAGTGACTTCAGTGTAATTGTATTTTTAATAAAGTAATTTCCAAGTAAGTTGTTTTAATGAATTTGCTTGTTGTTTGAGCTTGTGATGTTTGGTGGTTTACATCTTACAAAGAAAGCTTTTGAGTCAGAGGATGATACAAAATGTTTTGGATGAGAAGTGGAGAAGGTGGGAGAATAAAGTGGAACTGGGATAACACAATGCCAGGCATGTTATGTTCAAATGATAGAGTATGTTTCAAAACCACTGCTACTCAGAATAAAAGGAGAGGGAAGAGTAGAGGCGAGGAAGATAGAAGGGCAAATGACCTGTCACCAGGAGGAGATGCGGAGTCTGAGGAACGATGTGGGGAAAAGTTTAAATGTGATTTTATTGGACTCCTGATGTAGAGAGGGTGAGAAGAGGAAGGGGGTGGTCAGGGAGAACTTGGGATGGGGTGAAGATTGCCTCTGGCCTCGAGGGAGTCCAGGGTGAGGCAGAAGATGCCTGTGTACAGAGAGGGAGGGAGGACTGAGCTGGAGGTAACTGAAGTGCTGGTGTGTAGCAAGAACAGAGTGCTTAGAGCCACAGCTGTGTGTGGAAATCCTGTGTCTTACACCCTGGAGTAGGTTACAGGTAACTTGGCACAGTGCTATATATTTCTTTTAGGTAATTATGTTAATTACCCACTTAGCTGTGATTTATACACAGGGAAAGGTAACTCTGAGTCCTTGGGTGGTTCCAGAGGCCACTTGCTGCTCCTGACTAATGTGCTGCCAGATGAGAGCAAGCGAGGAAAGGGGGGATTTTTTTGCATCGCACTCTTGGTACAAAGTGTAGAGATATGAGAAGGCTTCACTTCGTTTGTCTGAAGAAAGCAAGTTGCTTAATGTTTATAGCTACATTGAGTTCTTACGAAAGCTTTTAGTTGGGAGGTTTCTGTAATTTGGTATATTCTAAGAA
>JAVHNF010044155.1:16895-33884 GCA_034783455.1 Micropsitta finschii
TAACTAACAGCAGATCCTACCGGTTTGACAAAATACAGCCTTTGCCTTCAGACCCTCCAGTAGATACCATGCCCATGGTATGATTTGCAAAACCTCTGATTTTTCTTTTCTTAGTCTCCTTAAGGTATTAAGTAACATCATAATAACTCTATGCAAACTTCCAGAAATGGGAGGAATGTTTACTGCTGGCTTTCCTGTAATGGTACCTGATCCATTTTGTCAGTTCTCACCTGTAGGATGCACAGAGAAAACACCACTCCTTTGGCATCCTACACTATCTTAGAAGGTAAAAGATGGCAGGAAGGCTTTTGCCTGTGTTGCTGATTGCCTTCCAAGAGGTGAGCCTCGGTACCCCCCTTGTTTTGCTGTGTGAAGTGTCCTGAGTGATCACTCAAGTGGTCCTTGCCAAGTGGGCTGGTGATGCTCCAGCTCACTTCCCAGATTTGCTCCCCAGAATGTGGGCTTTGTGAAGAACATGTGGAGCTGCAGCGGATGATGGGACCACAAGGTGTCTATCTGAATTTGGCCGGTGGAGCCATTTGTTAGAGTTCCCTGTGGACGACCTCTGGGGGCTGTTAGAGGAAGACATGAGTAGGAAAAGATAGGAGACATGCTGGAAAATACTCTGAAGTAAACTGGTGTGCAGGGAAAAAGACCTCAACTGGACAATGGGAAGCTCATGCTGTGTAGAAAGTGATGTGCCTGCAGTTTTCTCTGGTTTCTGGGCAGTTAATGGAGTGAACTGAAGGGGGCAAGCTTAGAGCTTGACTTCACAGTATGAAGGGAAGTGAAGTCCTGGGTAGAGAAGGGCCTGGGAAAGAGCCTTCTAGGAAGAGGGGGAAAACCTTGCCATGGTGAGTTGTGCTGTAGAAGACAGCCAAGGTTTTGAGAAGATCTTTTGGGAAGAGATGCTAAGCAGAACTCATTTCCCATTTGATAATTCCAAATGTCTACCTCTTTTTTCCAGTTTTAATTTTAAGCTGTCCATATTTAAGTAACCAGGCTTTGGATAATCTCTTGCCTTAGTTTTGGGAAACACCAATGCCTGTGCTGCTTTCATCAAGTCTTCCTTTTATATCACTTTGGATACTTCGCTTCACAGATCTCTAGAGTTGTCTGGAGTCTAGAACATATCCAGAGTTCTAGAGCATCTAAAGTCTAGAATATCTTCATGCCATGTCCCTAGTGACCTGAAATCTGACACGGGTGCTGCATGGAATACCTCTATTCACATCAGGGAGTCACTAGCACTCTCGGGGTAACACTGAGATGGATTTTACTGCCATGCCTAATAATTTCAGTGGAAGTCATAAAGTTGCATATTAAGTTAACATTTAAATGTGAAAGCATAAAGAGTTTTTCATAATGGTGCTAGTGACTGGAGAAAATGAAGATAAAATCTCTGCACAGTTGTAAGTTTCTACAGAAATCTGTCTGATTTTTTTATTTGTTTTATGTACCTTTAATTACAAATGGTGCTATAACCTCATATTTCTCTTTATATTACTTGAGTGTAAAAGCTTATTGAAATTTTGTCTTGAATCGGAAGCAAGGAGCAAGGCCAGGAGCAAGGTTCTCATACCTTACTAGTAGTTATTTATAGAAAGAAAATGTTGTGTACCAGAGTTTCTTGACCTCCTGTTTTGGAGAACAGTATGAAGTAAGATGTCTGCTCTTTAGAATACATTGGACAGTATTTCTGATACTATAACTCAGATCTTCAGAGAGAGACAATACCTGTGCTTCAGGGACCTCCCAACAGACTTCAAAGGGGAAGATAATACCTTTGCTGTGCTCTGAGCACATAGCTACGCCTTGGGCAGGACAGTGACCTTACTCCAAGTAGTCCTTTTGTCCAGGAATTCAAATAACCTGGCAATCCCTATACTAATACAGCCCTATCATAGTTACGTACCTTAATTCTGATATAATGTTACTCACAACGTTTGCAGTGTAAAAGTCTGTGTTGGTCTATCTGACCTAAAATTAGGATTTAGGATCAGGTTAAATGAACTTCTAAGAAAAATCTAAGGCAAATTGGACTCTCTTATTTTTCTAAACTGAATAATACTGGCAGAATATTTATTGTATACATCAACTTTACTGGAAGACATTTCAAGAACTTAATTACAGGTGCTGAACTACTGTGTGATGATTCTTTTCACCAATATTTTAATAGGTGAGAAAATTACTTATTGGCTGCATATGTTAAGTGTTCCTTTTTTGCTTTTTTCATATGAGCAAGTAATTTTCATAAATTATTTCAATGCCATTAATGTAGGAATTAGGGGCAATTTTTTTTGTTGAAATTCTTAAGTTTCATTTCTTGGAATTCAGTTAAATCACTTCATCTTTAGAGATGCACACTGCTCATCATTTCTACAGAAGTGAATGGGAATCTCAGATCATTTATTAAAAATGGGTAATAACGGTCTCATGGCCTAACTTCAGGCAGCTAGCTCTTGAATACTTGATGTACTTGTAAGTATCCGTATATTCTTTTAAAGAAAGAATAAGTCTGTTTTACTTCACCCAGAATTACTTGCAGTTCTTTAATTCTTGTTTCAGTTACTTCCCCCATTTCAATAAAACAAACAGGCCACCAGCGTGATTGGTAGTAGCAACTTTCCTAATCTGAAAACTGCAGTTCCTCTTTCCAGTTTCAGTCTCGCATCAACAGGGCATGTGTCTTCCTCATATAGTGATGTAATTGCAGATATCAGTATATAACAAAGGTACAAGTTCTTTTCTGCTCACAGAATATATGAATCCACTACTTATGTAAATTATAAGCAATATCTATGCTGGATCCATTGTTATGTTCTGTTCATCTCTGAAATAACTGAAACTATAGCTTGGATTTCTCAGGAAAGCGTACTTGTTCCTAAAATAACATTGTTAATCTCACTGATAGGAGATCACAGTGATCAGGAAATCATACTGAGTAGTTTTCATGTGTCCCTGACTGACTACATTAGCTGATAAAATATTTAATATCACAGGATAAACACTAATAAACACCACAACTTTCAGCTTCTGAAATTGCTAGATATGGAAATCAGCCCTCTTCAGAAGAACACTAGTAAAGTTTTCAAATATTTTTAGCTTGTAAAGATAGATTCCTGTAATGATTCTAAACTGAACTACTTTATAGAAATTAGACATAAAACTCGTGAATTGCCGTAAAAACTTGGCTATCTTAAAGGTTATTTAAGTTTTTTTCCTAACAGCTCATAATGCTATTCCAGACCATAAACTCTAATTGAAGAGCATTTAATATTTTAAATGTTGCTGCCTATTTAATCCTCCCATAAAATTTCATGGAGCTTATCATTGAATTTAAAGGAGTTGTCAGAAATGGGCAAATGTGTAACTCCTACCAAGATAAAGATGTAAAAATATAAATGCTTATCGGGTTATGCAAATTGTATATCCTGTCCTCTTCCAGGTCTTTCTAAACACAGAAACAAAAAAATTCAGTTTTTTCCTTTTGCTGGATCAATCTAGAGGTGTTCAGTGAACCTGGGATTGCTGGAGCCTTCGAGCATCTTCCTATACTACCAGATAGCCTGGAATATGAATGCACTATAGGTAGCAAGTCAGGTGACTTTTTTAGATGTAGAATCACAAAATACGTTCTTGTTAGAGAGCTTTTCAATGAGGTTCAGCAAATTGTATAACTAAATTAGATGGCAGTGAACACAGATAAATTTCATATAAAGTCAACCAGGTATTTTTCTGTACACATCTTCCTTTCATTCATAGAATGTATTAATAATTATTGGTTCCCACAGCTTGTTCTGGGGGATCTATTTCCTCTTTAGTCAGTAGCTGTCCTCAGAAAGACTAGACTAAACCCACTATCATTCTGCTGGTAACAAGGCAGAAGTCAGTCTCACTAAATTTTGAGACAGTATGGCAAAGGCTTTTAAAATGTTTTGGAAAATTAAGTAAACATTTTTAAACTAAAATAATATTACTTTGCTGCTGATAGGCTGTGTTCAGTAACTTCTTTAGTAAAGCCACTGAACAGCACAAATCACAAGCATCTTGCAAATATTTTTTTGCTAGAATGTAAAACATTTTACTTCCAGGTTGCCTGGAATCAATAATTAATCAATGTAAATGTCAGTTTCCCAAGTTAGTGAATGTTTTGGATATTTTTAATATGCTGTATCAAACATATAGCAATCAGCAGCCCTAAAGGCTAAATCTGACACATGAGAAAAATTGGCCCAGTAGAGTGTATTGGAACTGGACCATGAAATTAATTAGGTTCCAGAGAAATTGCAGTCAGTTTGCTCTCTGCTGCCCTTCTCCATCCAACTCCCTTCTCCCTCCCTGACCCTCCCTGGCTCTCCTATTGCCTGATTGCAAATCAGATTAAGATACAGAATTTCCTCTGCTTATGTCAAATGCTGACCATTTATCCCCTTACAGGGAGTACGGAAGTATAATTTTCAAGTGTTTTAACAAAAGGCTGAAGAATGAACATCACCAGTGTAAAGCTTTTCACTTCTCCTCCTTCTGCTTTTTCAGCTTCCCCATTCTGCAGCAGCCCAAGGAAAGGCTGTGGAATTGTTTGACATTTTGACTTGGGAAGCTGAATTCAGGAAGTTTGCTTTGGAGTTTTAAGTGGATTTATGATGTTTAAGTTCTTAGGCCAACAGTTAGAAAATCCCATAAATTGAAGAGGGTGTTTAACTTTGTATTTCAAAAAACTGTTTTGTAGCCACCTTTTCAGAACCACCGAGTCAGTGTTGGAGTTAAGCCAGAGAATAGCCCATAGACTTTGGAAAACTGCATAACTGATTTTTAGATTAAAGCAAACCTTACGTTTTGGCTGAAGGACTTTCCTCTATAATGCCTGCTTGAATTGCTTGGTTTATAGTGCTCATATTCTGAAATGTGACTAACTAGTTTCAGAGTAGCTTTTTGCTGCAAAAAGTCCTAGGTTCCTGTAAGACATCTTGTAATGCTGTGTTTCAGTTTAACCACAAAGGTACAGCAGCATATTTTATAACACACTGACTGACCAAGTGTACTTACTTAGCTAGGCTAACAAATAACACTGTTGCAGTACTTCCTGAACATTTCTGTGATTTCTGAGCTCTGTGGTAACAATAAAGGTGACAAACACAGAAGCAGTGCTTTTGCACTGCGCACTGAGCAGGCACGTTAAGTGTACATCAGTGGTTGTAGCTTGTTTTCTCAACTGCAAGGCATGCATTTCATGTAGCATTTTTACAAATGCATTTTGATATTTTGTCTCAGGATTGTTGTAAATTGAAATTTTCATTCTTTTAATTTGTTCAACTATTGTGATATCGAATGAGAAAATTTTAGCAGTATGGGGTCTTGATTTTCAAATTTGAAAGTAATGGCAATGGGTTAAAAGCTAATTCAAATAGTATTTCAGAGTGAGATCTAATAGCAAATGTGTGGCCAAGTTGTTTAATATACATTAGACTAGCTTAATGCACAAGTTAGTGAGTGCTTAGTAGTCTTATGGGATTTAGATTTCATGAAAAATGGGCAGTATAAGTCCATATCTTAATAACTGTCAGTCTTGTTGACACAAGAAAGAAAAAGAAATCCTGTTGTTGTGAAAAACTTACCACGTATTTTGTAAATATTTGCAAGGGGCCTTGTGTAACATTTTTAAGCTTGATTTCTTTGGGGGAGGGAGGGAAATTATTTACCTTATAATTTACTGTTATTAATTCCTTATTTAGTATTACAGGTATAACTGACAGGTTTGACAGGTTTGAGATCATAAATTTGAGTGTTTCCAAGATTCCATTATTATCTTTATAATTTTTCAGCTGTTATATATTCTGGTTCTGATATGTTTAGATACAAAACATTTTAAGTATATAAAGTCATTATTAATTAAAAACAGTAATAAAGTGGTTGTGCTTCTAAATGATTCTCATATTGGTTCTCTCTGAAACTTTGGTAAAAATAACTTCAATATAATATTGCTAAATTCCAGTTAGAAAATATTAGTAAATTGGTACGATGCTATGCTTCATTTACAGTATGTTGAATTAGTTTTTCAGTTCACCTTTTATGATAAATCTTACTCGAAATCATTTTTTGTCCATGAGTTTTTTAAAATAGTTTAACCAATGTTGGAAGAATTCTCATATTATAGATACCTAGCACAGTGTACATGTGCTACCTTCCCAATGCCAAGTGTTTGTTTTCCTCCCATCCCAGCCTGCAAGTCCCATTTGCTTCAGACATAGAAGCCATATTAAAAAAGAAGGGGTTTGGGTATGTCCTATGTCTGTATCCTTCTCTGAGATAACTGCTCACTGTCAGCACAACATCTTGGGCAGTCTGAGAACCTCTGTAATGCTGCAAGACAGGTCTTTGCCTAAACACAGCACAAGGTGGAGATGACAAACACAGCGTGTGCCACTCCGGTTAACCCTTCTTTAATAGTCCTCAGATTCCCTTTAATTTAGCTTCTCTGCTTCCTTTGTTTCTTCCAATGCAAGAAAAAACAGCAAGGTATTGTCTTTCCAAACACTCAAGTATCCGTATTTAGCTCCTGCTGTGGTCCTAATGCCAGAGAATCCAATGTACTCCAGTGAGGTCAGAGCGCACAATATATCCTTGGGACACTCTGCCAGCCTTTTGATTTGTAAATCCACTGGCATGAGATGCCCAAACCGGCTCCAATGTTGCATTTCTATTTGTGCCACAAGATGGGACAGATTCTGGTTGTGGGCACAACAGTGTCAATCCAGCAGCACTGCCTGGAAGTCAGTGCAAGCCAACAAGTACACTTCCATATTCCATACTGACACCCGCCTCAGAATCTGGCCAGGGAGCACTCAGCTGGGAGGCAATGGCAATGTTTTTCTGCTGGCATCTCTTAGCACAGGATCTAAATGCCTTCTAGACCAAACATGACTTTAGGTTGCTTGCAAAGAATCGAAAGCATAAACTTGCCTCTCAGTAAGACAGGTAGCTAATAACAGCCCTGACCCAGATCCCCTTGTCAGCATTTTCTGAAGGAAAGAAATAATACTGTGCAACAGGGGAACATGCTGCAGTCTGGTCCCAGTTGCTTCATAGCAGTCATCCCCCAAGTGTTTAGGCAGATACAGCAAAGGCAGCACCAAGTCCAACGCTACAAAGGTCTGAAAGCCACTATTGCACATTGAAAGGAGAACATGTAATGATCTGAAGGAGATGGACAGTGTCTCTCTAGCACAGGGAAAGTCTAGAGCCCTCCTGCTGACTGCTTATAGGACCACACATACTCAAACCAAACCCATACAGACACCTAAGGTTAGTGAAGAAGCTCACACTCTCACTGCAAAGCACTCTAACCACATGTACCTACTTGAAAAACATCCATCAAGATGCCAGAAACCACCATGCCGAAGCCAGCCAGGAAGAACGGCACGAAAACCTGGGAGGCGATGGAGAACGAAGGCTCTGGGAGAAATCCATTGGCTGACCTGATAAACTTGCAGGTGAAACCTCGCAGCTTCTTGCCATGGAAGCACAGTTCCAATTGTAACTGGGTGACCGCCATGGGCAAATACCGTTAACCTATGCTCAGCAGGGCAAATGGGGGCAGATCAGGACACCCCACAGATCCTCCTGGTTGGGTTCTTCGCTTCCAACCACAGCAACGATGCCAAATTGCTGGAGCTTCTTCTCCTCCGAGGAGCACGTCCAGAGGGCTGCAGCAAGGGTATCTTCCAAAACGGATGCAGCTGGGTTGAGCCCAGGTGGCAGCAAACGGGATGGACCCAATTTCTTTGGTTTATATCCAGGGGGGGATTAAAAAAGAGAAAAGAAGATTGCGGAGATGTCTGTGGACGAATAGAAACGAGCCCACACCCCATCTAGCTCCCACCACCTCGGTAAGAACCAGTAAGACCTGCTCAGGCTACAGCACTGAAAGAGTGACAGGTCACGCTAGAATCCCTCAGCGTGCTCTAACGCACTGCTGTCCTTTCTGCTCAGGTTACACTTCTTGTCAGCCCGCAGCTCGCCTTTGACACGATGGTTTCATGTGTAAGCCTGCTGCGAACCAGCCCCGGCTCCCTCACTCCCACCAGAAGCAACGTTGAACTTTTCTCACTGTCCCACGGCCGAGCAGGTGAGGAGTTAACAACCAGGGTCCGTTTTGCTCTCCTTCAAGGTGAAGAAAGGTCAAAGCCAGCACCAGTTCCTGTTCCTCACAGCTGACGACCTTACGCAGGTCTGGAGCCCTGGCCACTGACACAACAAAGCCGGGTGGTGAGGGAAGATCTGCTCTTCTAGAACCTGGCCTTTGTCGTCCCTTCCATGGTATCCATGGAACTGGAATGGTCGGGCTATGCCAGCCTTACCTCTGAATGACTGCCTTTTGGGAGCGGGGCGGGAAATAAGCCAGAGAAGCAACCAATAAGGTTGAAAAGCGAACACCCTTATCTGCTGTCATCACTTCAACTTTCTGCTAGTTTGCAATGGCCAAGATAAGATTCAAAGCTGGAGCTTATTTAAGGTAGCTCTGTAATCTCACTGCACAGCAGGCAAGGGAGAGAAAGGGTGAATGCGTCCATGGCTTGCTGTGAGCTGGGCTCCCTTCCTGTCCTCAAGGGAAACACGCTGCTGCTGCACGGTACTGCCTGTAAGAGCGGGGCTCTCACCGCGTGTCTCCATGGTCAGACAGCCAACACCAGGTCAAGCACCAGAGCTGCACCATGGCTGCACACAGCTGAAGGGTTTGTGTCCTGGTCAGTGAAAACTTCAGCTCAAAGTCACACAAGGAAGAGTTGGGGTGTTTTGTGGGGGCTCCTTTCTAATGATGAATTTGGGCAAACTACTTGGATCCAAAGTGATTTAAAAGCAGCGCTCAGGATGGAAGGGTTTAGGACATTGGCAACTGAGCTTTTTCCCTATCCAACCACAGGTTCAAACCCAGCCATGCCCCAGTGAAAGCAAATGGTGAAAGCAAGTATTCAGTGATAGGCACAACAGATACGGGTTTCTCAGTCCAGTTCAAATCCAATGTTTAAACTGCACTGTCTTATTTACATTTCTTGTACTAATCAACCCCTTCCCTGACACCCTCTGCAGAGAGACCTAAAGATGAATGGCCTGTGGACTCTGTCCTTGTTCAAATGCCATTGAAACATGCCAGCAGCAACGCATCCTGTACTAGGCAGGGTTTATGAGTTTATCACGCTTTGGCTCTGTTTCCAAGCAAGCACCATAAACAGCCTTCAACCCATGGATCAGTATATGCAGGGAAGGTAATGGGTAGAGGTGACCTGTGTGTCTACACTGGGTCATTTTATTGCGTGTTTAAAGAGCCTCTGATAAAGACTCGCACTGTATTTGTCAGCATAGAGATGCATCAGGTTTTCCTGGCACAGACAGAGACCATATTTGTCTGCAAAGAGATGCATCAGGTTTGAGAAGAAAGAGAACACAGCTGAACGGTGGTATAAAGGAGATGAAATCACAACGGGCGGCGGCAGCATCCACCTTTGCCGCCACAGCCCCTGATCCCGTATCGCAGGACGAGGAGACTGAGAATAACACGGTGTCTACGTCCTTTGCACCGCCGGTGGTGCCGGGCTCGCTACCTAAGACATCTTTGCCACATGCACCGGTCACTAGGAGTGAACACCCCTTAAGAACTGATGCGAAACACGAAGGAAGAGCCCCGGCTCCCTCCTCACCACAGGGCGCGGCCGCCATTTTGAGAGCTCTGGAACCTTCTGCTAACCTGGGTACTGAGAAGGTGGCAGAGGGGCAGGAGAGCGACCGGGATGGTGTCGATCACTCTCCTGCACCACCCACTGACGCTTGCCCACCCCTTCGCCCGCCCTCCTCATTCGCTCGGAACGCGGCTCGGCGGGAGCGGCAGCGGGGCCCCGCACCGGACCCGGGCTCGCCTCTGCCGCCGCCTGGACCGCAAGCCGGGCCCCCCGATGCCTCGGCGCTCGCCCCGCCGTAACCTCCGCGGATCCACCGCCCCGCCGGTGAAGCGGCGACCACCGGAGCCACCCCCCCAACCCCCCCCCCCCAAGGGCTGGCTCGGCGCCTCCGCCGCCCGCGGGGCCGCAGGGACGGCACCGTCCACCGCGCCTGGCCGGCCGCCCTCCCGGAACCGCCGCTGGTTCAAGCGACCGCCGGTTTTGGAGACGCGCAGCTTCCATGGTTGCTGAAGAAGCTGATCGTCAAGCATGTGACGATCATCGGCGGCGGCCTCATGGGCGCCGGCATCGCCCAGGTGAGTGCGGCCCGGCCCGGCGGCGGGACAGGAGTGAGGGGAGGCGGCGGCGGCGCCATGGCGGCTGCAGGGCGGCCGTTACTCGGCGCGTGTAGCCTGGGGGGCTCCTCACGCTTCTCTGGGGGCTGGCCGGGTGAGGTGGGGGCGGTGCTGGCGCTGGTGCTGTGCTCACCCAAAGGACACGGTCAGCGGGGACCCTTTCCCGGGAAGGAAGAACCCCGGCTCCAGCCGCGCAGAGCTCCTGCTCCCGCGTCCCCTTCGCTTCTTGGTTTATAGTGCTGGGTGTACGGCTGCAGCCGGCCCCGAACGGGAGCGGGGTGCCCGTCAGAAGGAGCAGCAGCTCGAGGCCACGGGGCGTCACGTGCCGGCGCCGGCTGCCGGCCCGGCCCTGCCGGCGACCTACAAGGGTCGAGCCGCCGCTCCGCGTTGTGAGGCGGGAGCGGTATTTAGAATGAAACAACGACAAAAGAATAGCGCTTTCCCGAGTTTATTACAGTTCGTGCGAAAGTCATTTCATGCTTCGAGCCCTGGCTGTGCTCAAGGCCAGGCTGGACGGGGCTTTAAACAACCTGGTCTAGTGTAATGTGTCCCTGCCCGTGGCAGGGGCTTGGAACGCGATGATCTTAAGGTCCCTTCCAACCCAAACCATTCTGTGATTCTGTGCTGTGTTTGTGTGAGAAGTGGTGGCTGCTCCTGCACTAGAGAGCTGTACGTGTGAGCAGCAAGACTGGGTCTCACCCATCAGCCTGCCTTTTTCAAGGCATACTGGGGAGCCAGCGTGTGCTCATCACACCATGAGCAGGGATGCGCCCAGGCTGCTCTGTTGGCAGACCTGTGTGAATTTGGGATTTACTGCTTCTGTGGGGGAGTAGAAAGTACTGCTACACCCCTGCTGCCCGGTTGCTCAGCCTTCAAGCTTTCTGTTCTCTTGCTAATCCACATGTCTTCAGGTCAGACAGTTGGGCAAGAACCGAGGTCAATGCTATAAATTGTTTAAGGTGGTTCTTAAGACAATGTGTGGACTACTTATAAACCAGGCAGTGTGTAATAACATTTGGAACATACCGGTCCAGGAGGCTTCTGACTTGCCAAGGGAACAGATCAAGTGACATTTTACGTTATTAAAGTAGAATACAGCATCTAAAATGGACATTTAGCTGTCAGTCATCTGCAGAGGTATGAAGTGGTTAATATTTACGTAGGACTTACTTTCCCAGTGTTTAATCTCAGGCCTTTGGTTTTCAAGCTCATCTTTGACTTGATACTTAGGGGCAGAAGAGTGAACGGTCCTGTCAGTGATTCAAGCTTTGGATATTTGTCTACCTCACAGAAAGACCTTGTTGCCCAAGATACCAGGATAGCTCACAAACTTCGCAAAGAATGACTGGAGGATGAAGGCGTCCACAACTGGAATCAGACAGTGAGGTTGGAGTTCATAGATAGTAGTTCTCCATTTTAATGAATTAATGGTTTTCCTTCTCAGGACTGAAGATTGCTCACATTCCTGGCAGTAGGAGTGCAGGGGCTATTTCTTTTTTTTGCTAAGGAATTAGCTAGTTGTTTATTAACTTGTCTGGTGAAACCTCTGCTCTCTATCTTCATAGTGAAACATGAGGTTTCCACGGAGGGAACAATGAAAGAACAACTTTGGAGAAAGATTTTGTGGAGAAAGATGAAAGATTTGGGGCAGATGCAAGCTATGCAAAGGTTATAATTCTGCAGGAAAAGTAAACTTATCTGCATAATCTGCACATTTTCAGAGAGTGGCTTGTCCAGGGAAACATGTCTGGTATTTGCCTCTTAACAGAGCTCGCAATCTTCTGCTACTGTTAAGGACCAGGTGTGATTTTGCTGACCATCTGCCTCTGATTTATCAATCTGAAATTATCTCAAAGCAGAGATGATTAAGACACTGAGTGGGGTCTCCTCCATACCCTGTTAATAAAGCTTTTCCTCCTTTTTAGAACGTGTAAGGGGTTGTCCCTTCTCTTTCTTTCTCATAATGTCAGGAAAAGCTAACCTCTGCTAAAATGTATGGCTGAAAGCCAGGGGCTTATAATTTCTGATACAGAAGCGCTTCTGTATCAGAAGAGCATTAATTGACTCCCCAGCACTTTTGTTACTTAGTATTCTTCAGATCATTTGATAGTAGAGTGAGCAAGCATGTGTGAATTATAAGGAGATGATATGACCCTTTGCCATTTTACTTCTTACCCATGTAAATATGCTAAGAATGAGATGGGAAAAGGGAGGTGTTAATTTTTCTAGGATTTTTTGTCAGCTGGTCAGTGGTGGTATAGTTGTAGGTGAATGATCAGTGAAGGATCTGTTATAAATGTGCTTGGTGTTGATTGTTTTTCTGAAGAGTGGAGGGTCATACTTTACCATTGCAAACAATCAGCAGCAGATGAAGTGTTAGGAGTGCAAGTCCAAGCTTGGTTTAAATGTTGGGGTTTTTTATGATTCAGTAGTTTTGATGAAATGCCTATAGTGAAAGTAAAATAACAAAAAAAAATAAAGATGGATAAAGACATGTCCAGCTGCAGGCTGATGTGGTGTTAAAGCTATACTGCTGCTGTCCAGAAGCAGTCTGGCATTTCTTTATTTGATGGATTACTGAGGCAACTTGGATAAGAAGAGCACAATGCTTTTCTTCAGGAGATATCTCTGTATTTTTCATTCAGCTAGGCTTGTTGGAATAGGTCTTGTGGGCACAGGAGAATCTTTAGTCTCCAGGTGCAGGGTTAGATGTAAAGTAAAAGGTCGCAGGAGGGAAGCACCTAAGTTATGTAACTTCAGAAACAGCCAGTGAAACTGTGTTTTAATCTGTTTTCCACAATTGCTGTATTACAGCTTGTTAGTTCAAGGATTCTGAAGACAAAGATAGGCTGTGGCTAACTAACAAGAGAAACAGAAATTAATGAATGGTGAAGTAACAGATAATGAATGGCTGATTTTTAATAGGCTGTTGCAATGTGAGAAAGTGACATTGTGTGTTCAAAATTAATTACCAACCCAAAATGCAATGCAATAGTGCTGTAGCTGAGCCACTGTTTGTGCCAAGTACATAGTAAGGAGTGCTTGCAGGCCACTTGGATCTGTGCAGAGTCCTGGAGTGGCAAACGTTTCACTGCTACTCCCAGCTCCACTGTTGCCTTCCTGTTGTTGAGACATGCTCATGGCCAGTCAGCAGAGCTGTTACACACCAACCCAGGAACAAAGGGTTAGCCATCCCTTATGCTTCTTGCTCACTCTGCCAGCATTCAGATTTTGCTCTCCACAGCCTTTTTACCTTCCAAGATCCAAGGATCACAGGTAAGTTACTTGCTGTTTTCAAGACAGCTGTTTGTCTTCTATCCATAGCGGCAGAATTCATCTGCTTCCAGGTACAGGTACTGTTCTGTAGACAGTGCAGGGGAAAAATGGATTTCTTTTTCCTTTTGGATTGCTTTTTTTCCAAAGCTTAATTCTAAGATAAAAGCTAAGACTTTTATCTCTTCCCCTTTGCTCCAACTGTGTGTGGGGTTTTGTGATTTTTTTAGTAAATTGCATTAAGTCTTAATTCAATCTTCTTAGCTCTGTTTTGCCTAAATCATTGCTTAATGTGTTTCCTGCCCAAACGCAAATCAGTATGGTTGGTGGTTTTATGATACTGATGATACTTTTATCTTTCAGGTTGCAGCAGCCAGTGGTCACACTGTGGTGTTAGTAGACCAGTCAGATGAAATCCTTAAGAAGTCTACAAAAGGAATTGAAGAGAGTTTGAAGAGAGTGACAAAGAAGAAGTTTGCAGATAAACCTGAGGTTGACATTGTCTTCTTTATTCCTCTGGGAAAACTTAGAAGAATAAAAGCTACCGTACTGAAGTTCTGAGATTTTTTGCAGTTATGCATTATAGAGCATGTTAACATACTGGCTTAGAAAGAAAGCTGCTTCCAGTGTGTTGAAGAACTTGGGTTTTCTGTTTCTGATTCAAGGAGATGGAAAGATGTCTTACCTTACTTTCTCTCCTTTGTGTAGACTGCACCTTTAAGATAAAGATTTAAAACAACTTGGTGACCTTTGTAACAGATGCTAAATGGGAAATGGTGCCAAATTATTAATCCTAATTTAATGGCAAGATACCTTTGAGTACTTACCTGGGGGATGTACCAATTTGTCTGATAGTGAATAGTAACAAAAGTATTTTAATACTTTAGTAAGGAGACTTTCTCCTGTGCCCCAAAACTTGGATACAGAATTACTACAAAGTAAATGATAGTGCAAGTTTAACTGCTCTGGAGTAACATGAATTAGATACGTCGCATGCACATTACTGAGTAAGATTTCCATGCTGTAAGTTACTGTGGAGCAGTTGGTGCATCTATATTTATATTGTAAAGGTTATTTGTTGCTGTGCTTGCTTCTCTAAGTTCCACAACATATTCAATTCTTCCTTTGATACATATTAATGTATATATTATATACTGGCATTGAGGATTACCAGCATGAATGATGCAGCAGACAAAGGAACTTTAAAAGGGCTTGTTTGTATGAGGAACTACAGAAGAAAAATTGTAGTAATATCAGGATAGCCAGAGCGTACATACATAATTATGCAGTCTTTTAATCAAAAATAAAATTGTCCACATAATTTTTGCGTTTTATATATGACATTATATTCTAGAGTGCAGATAGGTTTTTTAATTGCACTGTGTCTCCATTTACTCTTTGCTCAAAGTCTTGAAACTCCTTGTAATGGTATATGCTTAATTGCATAAATTGCATTTTTTTTTATTTCTGTCCTCACAAGCATATCAGTGATCGGCAGATTTTGTAGTCAGAAAACAGATTCTTTTTCCCCACATTTGCACTGAAACTGTAGTGAATGTAGGTCTTTTCCTGGAGTGTTCATGAACTAGCGCATAATCTGTTCATAGGAGTGAAACCAGATAATCACTGAATGAAAACAATGCACAGGTTTGAAACTGGAAGAACTCCTCTTTATGGAGGGTAAGTCCAGGCTGTCTTAGAAACTACTGACTGACCAACCAGTTGTTAATTCAAACTCTTAACCTGAAGGTTGGACTGTAGCAAACAGTCTTCCTAAAAGAGTGAATTCAGAGGTCTCTTATTTGCTTCAAAGCAATTTGATTGGCTAGGAAAATTCTGTCAGTGAAAGCATTGAATATGTACAGAATGTACAGAACTTTCTCACTGACTTGGAAATGTGGCAGACTGCCTCGATTTTTCAGGGCTCAAAAAAACTTCAGAGCATATAAGGGGGTTTTCATGTGAAAATAAGTGAAATAATTGTAACCAGACATTCCAACTTCTTGGAAATGTTTCAGGCTGGTGCTGAGTTCATTGAGAAGACCCTAAAGAACCTCACAACAAGCACAGATGCAGTAGCAGTGGTCCACAGCACGGATTTGGTGATAGAAGCTATTGTTGAGAACCAGAAAATTAAAAACGAACTCTTCAAGCAGCTGGATAAGTTTGCTCCAGAGTATGTGTATTTTTCCTGTTACATTTTGAAATGTAGACCTTTGTATCTCCTATTTTTAATCTTACACTGTTAGTTCTTCATTTTCTTAGCTGCTTTTTTTTTATAGCTGGAGTTTTTCTCCCGTAGACTGACTCCAGGCTGTCATATGATATGTAACAGTTGTGCCAGGTGCATATGTTACAAATGCTTTCAGCTGCTTTCAGGTCATTTACGTGTTGCATTGCTTCCTTTGATGTGGTTTCAGGTATGTTTAGTCATAAAGCTTGTCCATCTAACTCACAAGTTCAAATCTAAATCCAAACGCGAATACACAACAGTAGAATAAGCTTGTTGTGGTACATATGGGGTATGGTTAAATCCCATATTTAAATAGGAAGTTGGGATGATAAGGTACTTGCTTTCAGTATGCTTGGCATGAGCAAGTTTTAAGAAATCTCAGCCTCTTAGCCATACAGTCAGCTCAGCAGTGGCTTAAGTTTACTCTGTATTACAAGAGTTTGGAAATAGCTCATTGCTCTTGTGTTTGAGGGGAAAGTGTAAATAACTTTTTAGCATGCACTTGTTCAGTTACTTACAGTCTCTGGAACTTTCTTTGAACTATATTTGATAACTGCTGGAAGTTACTGTTGAATTGTCTCCAAACCCAAAATGCTGTTAAGCTGAGCATGCAAAAGCTGATCCTTGTAACGGATGACTCAGGATCACAAGACCTTGACTGCTCGCAGGTGGAGGTTTTAACCAGTACAGCTGGGGGCATAGACTAGAGGTATTTTAGACTGTCTAACTGAAGAACTAGGCAGGCTGCACCTTAAGTATGTTACCTTTAAGTTGACATCAGCCTGGGAAAAGCTTTAGGCTGTCTCATATTGTTAGTTATCTAAATTATCTGGTACTTCTGAAAAAAATAAACGATCACAAACAGTTGTGCACTGAGCACAGGGTAACTTGCCATTACCCTTGGTCTGGCAGACAGACGTAAGTAGCTGCCTTCAGCAATTATCATGGTACCTTGTCATGATAGATTGTGCTTATTTTGAGGAAACAGACCACAGTCTTTGTTCATATTCAGCAGAGAAAGCTAATGAGCAAATCAGAGTGTGCTAAATGGCAAACTGTCTAAAACCAGTCAGCAAGGAAAAGTGGGCACAGGGACTTGGAGCTTCATAGAATCCCAGAATCACAGAATCCCAAGGGTTGGAAGGGACCTCAAAAGATCATCTAGTCCAACCCCCCTGCAAAAGCAGGGTAA
>JAVHNF010044161.1:0-10055 GCA_034783455.1 Micropsitta finschii
TCACTGAATCACAGAATGTCTGAGGCTGGAAGAGACCACCGGTGGTCATCCAGTCCAACCTCCCTGCTCAAGCAGGTCATCTACATCATATTGCTCAGGATTGTAAGGTGGCTCTTGAATATTTCCAGAGAAGGAGACTCCACAACCTCTCTGGGCAACCACTTGATTAAATGAACACTTTGCTCTTCAAGTCATGCTAAAAATCTGGTACTATGCCCTGAATCCTGTAACTGCAGAAATGAGGAGTGGAAAAATAACCTCTTATGCTTCTATTTTTTCACAGTGAATGACTGCTCTGGTGCAATTCTTCTGTCCCATATTTTAGAAATAAGAATAGCGAAGTCTAGAGTCTCTGCATAGATGTTAGGACCTGCATTAACAGAAGAATTCATCTTAGGCATTAATATTTACTTCTCCTTAAGCTTACGGTTGAAAATATGAGGCATGCCTGCTTCACAGATACAGGGATTCTGCATGTGGTTCTAAACAGAAAGTCCAGTTTAGAAAAATACAATGTTATAATGAAAGGTTGCTGATACAAAATCAGCTGAAAATGAATGTTCCTACCCTTTGCATAGACTTAGTATCAATACACAAACACACATAAATAGCAAGTAAAAAAATAAACTTCATAGATTCTGCATGACTGACTCACACTGAGTTCAGTTAGACTCAGTGGAAGACTGGATTTCCCATATGTGGATTCAAATTTAAGACCCGGTACCTAAAGGGACCAGCTACACATGAATACCTGGGTGAATGAAAGTAAAACTGGGAACACATGTGTAAGAATAATGATGTTCTTATAAATAGTTAAGAACAAAAAATTATATTTTAATGAGAACAAAAGCAGTACATAATTTTTTTTGTTGTAACAAAACTATTTCAACTATAAATGTCCTTTGTGATTTTAATGTTTATTCAGCTTCTATGTTTTTGTTAAATTTCATGAAAGCAATGTTATATCATTGCAAAGTTATCAAAATGGAATTTCTTTTAAAAATAAAAGGGTACATTTTGCTCTTCCAGAAAAAAAATATGCTATTTGGTTATAGCTAGGAGGGGCGGTTGCAAAAGAATAGAACAGTGTCCATTGAAAATAGTGTAATTTGTTTTCCTGTCTTTTATAGCCACAGGTTTTCTGGCACAACAGGCCATCTAATTCACTCTGCTGCTTACTGTTGATTTCTTTACTTGTACCTATCTAATGAAAGTAGGAAATTGCTGCTGTTCTCCTTTTTGAATTTTTGTTTTATTTCTGTAGTCTTTTTGCATATTAGTCATATTACTAATTTTTACACATTACTTATGTTAGTCATACACTTCCAAACGTGAGTGCCATTGCAGCCATTGCACACCCTTTGACAGTGCTGTCATAAATGTATCACTTAGCTATACTATTTTGTCAGGTTCTACAGACCTTTGGAAAAAAAGGAAAAACAAAACCCTGTTGGCTTTGGAGGGCTCTAAGTAATACACTTTGGGGCTGCTTTTGGCTCCTCTGAATAGAGAGATCCAAACAGGGATATTCTTGTCTCATTGACTTCAGTGACAGGCTGTATAAAAAGGCTGTTTCACCTACCCAGGGAGTGGGCCATCCTAATGATGGCCATGGTTCACAGGGTATTCGCAAGATAAGAATGTTCTTGAATACTGTGTTGATTTAGGTCGGGACAGGATATTTTTCCTTTATATGGCTAGAATACTACAAAGGCTTGAATCATCTTTGTACTGATATCTGAAACTAGTGTTAATTTCTAGTACTACAAGTACAAATTTAAGGTGCATAAAGAAAACTCAGCTAAAGCTTGAATGCGGTGTCAAGCTCAGTTATATTTACACTGCTATTATTTCATATTGGTTCTATTTTCTGAGGCAGATGTAAAACATTTCTGACTTTAAAAATAGTAAATACAATACCTGCTAATTCAGACACTGGACTTGGTAAGAAATTAATGTAATTATTTGTAGCAATTATAAAAAGCCATGGTTCGATGTCTTGGTACTGCCAAAAGGGCTGCAGTGCCCTTTCCCTGTCTCACCCATTCATTCTTCATGTTCTCTCTGTGATATGGCAATGCAGTGAATTGTATCACACAATCGACCAGCTAAAAACAACCTAGAAAAAAAGAAATTGTTTTTCACCTGTCAGTTCTCAGTTCTGGATCACTTCATTAGGCCAGTTTTGGCAAAAAGGAAAGCAGGGGGCAGAGCAAGGAGAGCAGACCACTGCTTTCTGTCACAACAGATTTATGCTAGACTGGCTTGATAGTGAAAATAGAGGAAGAAATTTATACATGCATACTCTTCTCAGTTCTTTGCTATTTTACGGCTAGTTCAAGCTTCCATTGGAGTCTGTGCTTGCTTTGTCCCTTGAATGCTGGATGAAGCACTTGTACTTAAATTTTATTATCTTAGTCCACAGCTGTAGTTGTGGGTATATGAATTTTATATTCCTCCATTTTAGGCAATATCAGCTGCTTCCTAATCCTTCTCCTCCTATGAGCCAGCAATATATTTTCTTCCTGTTTCACAAATGGAAATACAACCCAGGGACTCTAATTGGTTTGCTGAAGTTCCCAGAAGCAATGCAGAGAAATTAAATCTAGTTTTATGAGTCCACAGCTAAGCTGATACCCTCACTTGTGAATCCAGCTCATACCTAGATAGGGCCTGATTACTTATCCTTGTCACTTTTAGTCATTCCACAAATATTTGCCCACTGACACAATTTCAAGTCACGTCAGCAGAAACCTCTAAGAGTCACTGACTGAGATTACTAACATAATGGGGTGGATTTCTTAAAGTTGACCTCAGTGTTCCTGTCTTGTTTAATCCTGCGAGAATTGTGCCTGTGTTTAAACTCAAAGCCTATGTTTCAGTCTAAATGTAATTTGAATTCTAAGTTGCTTCATTGGCTTTTCTGTGCTGCTATTAAGTGTATGGGGCCTGCTAGTGAAATGTCAAATGCAGCTTAGTCTAGTTATGTCACAGGCAATTAGAGTCTCTACAAGTGGAGGTCTACATTTGAAAATCTGTAAGGAAATTTAAAAGAAGA
Organism: Micropsitta finschii; assembly: GCA_034783455.1. Lineage (NCBI taxonomy): Eukaryota > Metazoa > Chordata > Aves > Psittaciformes > Psittacidae > Micropsitta > Micropsitta finschii. The sequence goes on from JAVHNF010044161.1 coordinate 3,059, forward strand.
ATAGCAAATTACTGTTCTCTAATTTTCAACTGGTAATAATTTATGCAACTATCTGAAGTATTGCACGCACATCTGTAAAATACAACTGCTCACACATATGTACTTGCACTATGTTTTCTACACAGAAGAAACCCTCCTTAAGTTCATCTTTTCTGTATAGTAATAAACTTGGTTTTATTTGAACTTTCAGTCGACGCTGGCGTCGCTGGAATCGATTTAATCGAAGAAAATGTAGAGCTGCAGTAAAATCTGTTACATTTTATTGGCTTGTTATTGTCCTGGTCTTTCTGAACACATTGACTATCTCTTCGGAGCATTATAATCAACTTGACTGGCTGACCCAGATCCAAGGTACTTTTAAAAATTACTTGTCCTGTTCTTGACTATGAGTATTTGCATTCTACCAGTGGCTACTGTTGTACTTTGCCATTTTGTTGTTATTTGCTGTCCTGAAAGATATTCAGCCCAGCCAAAGGGAGGTACAAGAAACAGCTGAATGTATTTGATTTCCACAACTGTAACACAGCTTAATGGCATACCAGCTAAAACCTGACAATACTGAATTGTAAATACCTGTACTTTTATTGTTAAACTGTGCTTGAAAGTTGAGAAAGCAAATAGTTACTGGCACAGCAGAATATGCTGTGGGCTCTGTTGTTTAAGTTACAGTGTGGACTCAAGCTGTGAGTTGAGCAGCTATGAATTGCACAATGAATTGGAAAGATGAATAGTTTATAAGTGGCAGGAAGCTTCACATCCTTGTGTAGCTTTTGCCATTTAGGCATCAAATACAGTCCAACTTAAAAAAAAAACAAACAACACTTCCTCCTTTAACAACAGGCTGTGAACTGGTATAGAAAGCATAGTACAAATAAGTGAAAACACAACTGGAATCTATGAAACAATTCAGGAATGTCTTTTTGTTTTTTTCTTTTTTTAATATTTTGTTTCAGATATCGCAAATAAAGTTCTTCTGGCTTTATTCACCTGTGAAATGTTAGTAAAGATGTACAGCTTGGGCCTGCAGGCTTATTTTGTTTCTCTTTTTAACCGCTTTGATTGCTTCGTTGTTTGTGGTGGCATTGTTGAAACCATTTTGGTGGAGTTGGAAATTATGTCACCCCTTGGAATTTCAGTGTTTCGCTGTGTTCGTCTCCTGCGTATTTTTAAAGTAACAAGGTAAGATTAATACTGCTACCTTTAGGGATAGCTGAAGGGTGGTCAGCAATTCTTTTGTAATACCTCATCATGCTCTGCTCTTTTACTGGTTTGTGTGGGGTTTTTTTGGTGTGTGTTAACACACGCATTTTAATTTATAGGCACTGGGCATCCCTGAGCAACTTGGTAGCATCCTTGTTAAACTCAATGAAGTCCATTGCTTCACTGTTGCTTCTGCTTTTCCTCTTCATCATAATCTTCTCGTTGCTTGGAATGCAGCTGTTTGGAGGCAAATTTAATTTTGATGAAACTCAAACAAAACGGAGCACCTTCGATAATTTTCCACAAGCTCTTTTAACTGTATTCCAGGTAACTTTCTTTCATCCCGTATGAAACATTTTACCTTTGATGATCAGCAAAACTGTTTAAGTGATCATGTTGCCTGAAAACAAAATCACAAATACTGTTTATCCTGTTTAAGTAGCATTCTGCTCATTTAATTCAGTACTCTGGTAGCTCTGCACCATTTGTACCGTTTGTTTCATGTATTATTTGATCTATCTATGCAACATAGCTGTCATATTACTTCACAAAATTAAATCTCCTTTGTCCATCAAATACAAGACTAGAAAAAGAGGTGGATTATTATTTTTATTTTAATCAAATTGTTTTAACTTCATCGGCTGTATAAAAGTTCAGCTGTTCCCAAGCAGGAAAAAATGAGAAGCGTTTTAAGAGTGCATATTCGCATATGAGCCATATCACTTATTATAATATAAAACCAAGTTTTAGTTTCTTTAAAGAGACACTGTCAGGTTTATTAAAATTTAAAATACCTTGTCTGTTCCTTGTAGAAAAGGGCCATTCTTACAGTTTACTTTTCATTATTTTATGATTTTTTTTTTTATTTTTCCCAATTTGGATACTGGAATTAGGCTAATTGTTTACATCTTTCTAGCTATTTTCCGCATTCAGCTTTGCACATTGCCACAGTGTTTTCAGACATTGTAGGTGACTATTTAAAGCCGACCCTGCAAGACTCAATTTAGTGTCAAGTTCCTATCTCTTTGGTAGAGGTTTCATCTATTGGCTGCCTAGAGAAAGCAAAAAAAAAAACAATAAAAATCTTTCCACATAATTTTAAAATAAGGACATCTTAATGAGCAACTCCCTTAAGAGGAAAAGTGTCCACATTTGACCTGACATTGCCCCTTTAAATATTAAGACTGTACTTTCAAACTCAACTGAGTTGGATTTTATTTAGAATTCAGGCTGCCTCATTTTCAAAGGCATGAGGCTTCCTTCAGCTTCAGAATAAACTCAGGAACAACCAACCTGCTGGGTGCTCAACAGCTATGAAAATCAGCTTGATAAACTTAGCTCTTCAAAAATGGATTTAAGAATTTGGCAGGCATATTATTTTCTTGAACAACCACTTAGTTACTTTGAAAGAGAGTCAGTATTACATATTTTTCTCAGGGTAGACCTGGTAATTTTGAGAAGTTACTTAGAAGTGCCCCTATAAACTGCTTTGTAATACTCAGAATTTTTGTTGTACAGAAAAAAATGGAGTTGCCTCATTGTAAATTACCCTTTTAACTAATCAACAGATTTCTGTAAGATTGTTCTAGAGTTCAGTGAAATTGTGTAAAACAATAGCTAATAAGAGAATCATGTAATTCTTCTATAGCATTGAGCTCCATTCAGTTTAAAATTGCTTCCATTTCAAAAGCTATATTAGTAGTGCGTGCAGTACGTATATTAAATAATTTATGATGGGAAGGCAGCCAGTCCCCATTAAAACTGAAACTGGATAGACCAATTTGCAAGACTAACAAATGGCATATTCTAAAAAAAAACCCCACACTTTGGCCACTATTTCAAAATAAGAGAACCTTAAAACATATATTAATTTGATTTTCAAGAGTGATGAACATTCGTGGGCATTACTACATACGTGGCATTACTGAAAATCAAGACTCTCACTTTTGCATGCTAAAATCAATAAAATTATAAGCTTCTATTTTTATTATTTTTGCTTTTTAAGTTAAGTGATGTAAATGCATAGCATAGAATAAAAGCTAGTAGAGTTAAATCCAAGTTTTCAGGAGATGCTTAGGTGGGGCTTTGAGCAACCTGGTCTACTGGAAAGTATCCCTTCCCATGGTAGGAGAGCTGGAACTAGTTGATCCATAAGGTCCATTCCAATCCAAACCATTCTATGATATGCTTATTTAAATGGAAATTTTAAAACAATGCTTGAAAAGGTTATGGTATTGCTTTCTGTATACAGAAGGTTAGCCCTATCATGTGCTGTGGTCAAAGAAAACAGATTGCTCATTTTGATATTGAGTTACTAATAATATATCTGCTTCTTAGATTCTAACAGGTGAAGACTGGAATGCTGTTATGTATGATGGCATAATGGCTTATGGTGGCCCATCATCATCAGGCATGATAGTCTGTATATATTTCATTATCCTCTTCATCTGTGGTAACTGTATCCTTTGCACTCAAAAACCTCCAAATGGGGCTGTGTGCCACAGACATAAGCAAAATTATTTTAGGAGGAAGTAAATTGCAGTGGACATGCAAGTGCTTCCTGCATTCACCAAACCCGTTATACAGACTTTGTAACTATTCCCTAATGAGCGAGACTGCAGTGATTTCTGAGTCTGTCTCCAGCCACCACAATGGCAGAAACCACAGCTGTTTTTTTACTTTCTCCAGAAGGCAGTCTTATTCTACCTGCTTGTCTCTCTTTGATTTCTTTGCCTCTGAAATGCATGGAATGTAGTCTAATCTCAGTGTCAGTAATTTCCTGATCCTCTTTCTGATGCTTGATATAGCCCTCTTAATTCTGATGTAAACTGACAGTGGAGCCAGTGATCCACTGTATAATGTGGGGAGCAGATGAGAGAAATCTTCATGGAGAAATGTTGAGTCAGTTAGGATTAAGTTTGCCAGAGCATTCCTTTTTCTTGCCTTCAGTGTACTGGAAATGCTTCCTTGGTCCCATATGGCAACAGAAAGTAGTGTCATTCCGAGAAGCTGTAAAAGGTCGTGAGGTGATAAAAGAGCAAACCCATTCTATTTTCTGTATTATACAGTATTTATATCAGGTTTGGTACTTAACCGATATGGACTGAAGTACAGATTTTTATATAGATTGTTGTAGACACAGAAGACAGTGTATTATAAAAAGGAATTTTTCAAAATGCCTGAGCAGTCTTCACTTTTAATAGACAATTCTTTGTATTTGAAACTTGCTCAGGCTAGCATAAAGGTGGATTTCATTGATAAAAACAAATATCAAGTATTCTGCTATTTTAAAATCAGGATCTCTGCTCATTTTACACTCAGTATTAATCTAGTCCATTAAATGAGTGTTATTTGCACTGCACTTAAGCATCACAAACCTCTATGCTGTAGGTCAGTAATATGCGTTTTATATCTTTCACGTTGTCAGTGTTTCTGCTGATAAAAACTAAACAAATATAGTAAGGCATAATGTCCTTAAAATTATTTCAAATAGATATCTTGCTAAATGTCTTCTTGGCCATTGCCGTGGATAACTTGGCAGATGCTGAAAGTCTAAATACAGCTCAGAAAGAAGAAGCTGAAGAAAAGGAAAGGAAAAAGAATGCGAGGTAAAGTAGCATGGGCATGTTGAATAAGCAGGAGAGGGAAGGAGGATGGTACTGAATTCCTTCATAAGGATTTTTTTACTTTATATTAATAACTTTACCTTCTTCAAAATTTATTTGGCTCAGGAAAAAATTGAAAGAGTTTACCTAGACATTGAAATAACACAAAATTAATATGATTTTAGATAAAAGTTGGGTAGTAATTAGGAAAATAGGGTGAATTAAGGACATAATGATAAGCCAACTGATATTTAAACATTGCAACAGCAAGATTTATTGTGCAATTAGAAAAAGAATGTATCTGTTGTTGCCAGTGCACAACTCCCTGTGGAATCAGTTCTCTAAGCCTTATATAGACAAGAAGAAAACCTTCCTTTGAAATCACTGCAGGCCTATTGAAGTCAATGCCAGTTGTTTGCATGAGTCCAAGGGCACAGTTTATCCCTCTAGAAAGGAGTAATGATCATGTGTTGAATTTTTTAGGGATTAGCTTCTGGAATTGTATTCAAAATTATAATCTTTCTAATGGATCATTGCATTCAAATGCGATAGATTTTTATTACTCTGACACCTGCAGCTGTGTAAATCATTTTGAATATTTAACTATGTGGTTTTAGGTATGTTGTCTTAACTTCTCATCAAATGAGTATATTTCACTTAAAACCTTTTGTCTTTACGTGTCGTGCTTTGTGATTGTTATTGTATTGTTTTGTAGAAAAGAGAGTCTGGAAAATAAAAAAAGTGAGAAGTCAGAAGTTGACCAGAAGAACCCCAAGGATAGTAAGGTGTTTATTCTAAAAATTGTGTCTTTTCTAAGAAGCTGTTTTACAGACAGAATAATGTGGGTGCGACAGTAAAATAATCTTTTAAACATATGTATTAAACTGTCAGCTTTTCTATGTTCTCAGAGTTACCCTGTTTCAGAAAACTCTTAAGTGTAGGTATCACTTCCCTTACTGTACACTATTTCGTTTGCTTTCTGTTGAATTTTTTACTCCAAGGTACATGTACATTTATTTTTCTTCTTGTGCATCCCTTTCATTGTTATAGGTGACAATTACTGAATATGGAGAAGGAGAAGATGAGGATAAAGATCCCTATCCACCCTGTGATGTACCAGGTATGTGAATACCAGTCAGAAGACAAACACATTTAAGTTTATATGCTAAAATATCCTAAACTTGCTCCTGCTGAACACTGAATCAATCTTTTGAAGTTGGTGAGGTTGCACTCTGTTATCAGTGAGTAAATGGGCCTGAATGCTGCTAAGTATCATCTTCTCCTGCAGCTTCCTAGACAGTACAAACAGCATATGAGAGCTAATACTGTGAGTCTAAAGACTGCTGTCGTAACACTATCTGGATGTGAGAGCAAATTCTAAACTTTTCTGAAACATTTGACGAAAAAGGACATTCTAGGGCTGCTGACATTCAGTCAATTTTGTCTTAACTTCTTCTAGTCCAGTGAACATAGTTATCTAAAGATCAGTTCTATACAATTGTCAGAATGCCTACTGAAGAAATCTGCCCTACCTTTTGAGCACTTGGTGCTCAGCCAGTGCACAGAACTCAGCACAGCTAGGCACGGACTGATGGTCAGGGGCTCAGATTAAGTGAGGCTCCAGACGTATTTTCAAAGGCTGTGAGTGGAGTCCCCAGATGAGGCTGGTGAGGGCCAATGAAGACTATTAGTTCTCTCAGGGCATTTATGCACACACCCATATATGCTCATAAACATGTATATAAGCCTGTGACAACTGTATGGATGCTCATATATTGATACATAGATTTTTAAAGCCATGGTATGAATATATATCTCCTGTAAGCCATATATATTTTAATACAAGCCATGCTTTTATATTTTATGAACAAAACCTCAATTTTTTTTTATTTTATAGTAAAAAGTGTTTAATTTAAAGTAGGTGAAGATGAAGAAGATGAGGAGGATGAACCAGAAGTACCAGCAGGCCCACGTCCCCGTAGAATATCAGAACTAAATATGAAGGAGAAGATCACACCGATTCCTGAAGGGAGTGCCTTCTTCATTTTCAGCAGCACCAATCCGTAAGTATAACTTTGAAAAATACTGGTATAGTAAATTAAGATTTAGAATTTTTCCTGGGTTCAGCAGCAGCAGTCATTTTTCTCCTTCTTAGTAGCTGGTGCAGTGCTGTGGTTTTGACTTTCAGCCTG
>JAVHNF010044165.1:0-14428 GCA_034783455.1 Micropsitta finschii
ACGACTGTATTCAGTTTTATGATGACGAGTTACATCTTCAGCTTGAAAAGGAACCTGCATGTGTGTGATAATTCAAAGTGACCAAATTACAAGGATGTCAATAAATTTCCTTTTGTCTACCTAATTTTTTTTCCTTTTTTTCTTCTTAAAATAACACAGAAATATAAAATGCAAGTGTTCAATCAAGTATGCCACTGTGGTGTGGTAAATTGCATATTGTCCCAGCTCAGACAGTGTGTTCTGCAGAAACTTTGTATGTTATCTCTAGAAATTCATGTTGTCTACAGACCAACTAAGAGTTGCTGCCGTCTTATCTTTAAAATCTTTTATGTTATGTTAGCTGTGTAGATATCTATGAAATTATCACTGTCTCAAATACATCAGGAATATCTTATTGCTATTTAATTAAGAAAATTAATCAAAGTTATGGAGAACTGAATGTCTATACAGGTTTGTTTTCTCATTGATTAAGGTTTATTTATGATAATAACTCAAAGCATACAAAAAAATAATTCATCCTCTCACATACAAAAAGAAAACAAGTGGGTGCTGATATGAAAATTAATTGCTTAAATAGGTATTACACATAAGGATATTGAGTGAAACGTTGGCAAACAGTACTGATTACTTTGTACTGCATCTAATGATCGAAATAAGGCTATGTTGTGGTACAAAACAATCTGCTACTGTGGAGAGACATCTTTTATGAGTACTGGAGAGTAATAGTGTTGATTCTGTACAGAAGCAATGCATGTTAAGAGAGAAACCATATCAAGGCCTCTTAACCTAAGATTTTACACACAGAAAGCAAAATAAGCATTTTGATTCACAGCTGATTGATAGTCTCAAATAGATTTATGTCACAGGAAATAAGTTTCATTGCTTAGAGTTGGTATATCCCAGAGTACTAGCATGTAGGAATCTTGTTTTGAGAGCTTGAAAGAAAGTCTCACTTTCCATACCTGTGCAAGGAAAAAATTACTTTTTCTTAACTGAGCTGTGAAAATGTGCTACTTGCAGACACACACTCACACATCCTCTTCCATACACATTTGAAATATTTGCTATTCGCTGTTTTGACGACTCAGTTTCAGTACTTCTGGTGGGTTTTATTTTTGAGAAATATTTTTGAAAGATGTTCCATGAATTATATGAATAGCAAATAGAGATCTGATTCTGGTATGTGTAAAAATAAGATGCAGAAATAGCTTCAGTTTCTTTATCATGCAGTCCCAAAAACACATCTCTGTGATGGTACAGGCTCTAAGATGATCTGCAGAAGATGTTTATTCAGCCTGGCAACATGTACTGTTGGCCCTGTTAAATCTTACCCATGCAAGCTGATCAGAACTACAGTGTATCAACCACTACCTCTATTTTGATACACACACTGACCTGTTATGTTTCAACAGTTTCACCATGCATAAAACCCTCATTCTTTTCATGGCTGTGGTGGGCCTCTCCTATTACTCTTCTAACTAGTGAAACTCTCCAAATGAAATATTGTATAATTACTTTCTTCCATATCTTTCATAAATTGTTATCACTTACATATAAATTCTGGAGCTGAAGTTCTGCATTGTTGTCAAGTACTACAAATTGCCAAATGAAGTTGAAAATTATAAATGTCATATAAATATGATGTTGAAGACAATAATTGTGACTATTAATTTAAATTTCAAATTATCTGGTGCTGGTATTCAACTATCACTTAATTTCCCAGACTAGCACTGAAGGTGGTGACATTATTTTTGGTTTTGGTTTGGGTTTGGTTTTTTGGGTTTTGTTTGCTTGTTTTGTTGGTTTTGGGGTTGTTTGTTTGGTTTTTTTTTTATAGAGAATACCCTGCACTTGTATTTTTTTTAGGCTATATTAGCTCTGAAACAAAAATTATGTAGAGTAGTTTAGTTTTAGAGTGAAAGACTAGAATATTTTCATTTCGGTCTGTGTAGCATGAAAATTCTAAACCCTGAGCTTCTAATGTTTAGAGAAGAGAGAGTTTTTAGATAAATTATTTTGAATCCTCTTCTACGTAACACACTGAAAATACAGAACATAATTTTGTAAGGAAATCTCACAGGTGAACTATCAAGCTTATATTTTGCTTTCTGTCTCTCATAAACTTATCAGGTTAAAAGGACATAAAGTTTTCAAGAAGATTTCTTTATTTTGTCAGGTACTTATCTGTTTATGCGTGTGTTCTTCTTAAATTTCATTTTTGTACTTTATGGCACTATCTCCTCCAGGTTTCTGATTTATTTATATACCAGGAGTAACCCAGAGGAAAAATAGCAAGATGGATCTGATATTGCATATTAATTGCCAGAGCTCTAAGAATAAAGCATAGGTGTTTCTATTGTTGCAGGAGATAAAAATGCATCCTTTTGGCTTGTGGAAATGTTGAAAATATTGTATGCTTTCACAGTACCAGATGGTTTCTAATTACTAAGGCCATTGCCTGGAAGACTGTTTTAGTCACTGACAAACTCACATCCTATTTGCATTTAAATGGCTCTCAGATGTACCTAATAGCTTCACAATACAATGTTAGTAGGGACACAATTGTATAGTCCAATTCTATACAGTAGCTTTACTGAAGTAGCCACTAGCCTCCTGTCTGTATAGAAAATGAACATTTCAGATTGGGTAACTGTATGTGGCTGCTGTGTAATGACTAGTAACCTTTTACTTCAGAACAGGCTCCCCACACACACACATGCACACCATAAAAAACCTCTATCTGTAACATGACAGAATCTTTCAACTCTTTCATTATAATTTTCCCAGGGCTAATACAGTACTGAATACAATGAAGTAAAATGAATTGCTTCCAAGTACTACAGGTATTGTGACAAAATAACTCATTTTACTTAAAACAAAGAAAAAAAAATCCGTTTATTTATGTAAAGCTTTCATCATAGTACTGCCAATGCAGAGTCATTATTGCATTTCATCTAAAATTGACTGAACTTTGGTTCAAATATAAATTCTATTTAGTGCAGATTAACTTCATAGAATAGATTGTACAAAAACTGCACTTTGCTTCAAAGGCAACAGCTTTGCTGTGTTGCTTGTGAATCCTGTGTTGGCAAAAATTTATTTGGAGAATGTGTGTTACATAAAAATAGAAATATTTGAAAGTTTATCAATAACTGTAATCCCCAAAATTGTACACTGCTGATCACTGACATACAGAAACTTTTCCTTGAATATTTTTTAAAGAATATGCTTCTCGATTTGACTATTCTAAGATCAAATGGCCAAAGAGATTTTTTTCTGATTTCTCTAATTTAATGAAAGTGATAAGGTGGTCAGTAAGAGATTATGTGACTCTATCTCCATCATATTCATTCAAAGGCAATCCTTAGAATTTTTCCAGGTACAGCAGTTTCATTTGCTTACAAATTTACTGTAAGATTTTTAAAAGTATTTAATTTTATACTTAGAATTCATAAAAATAAGAAAAACACTAACTCCTTATAGTTCCATTGTGCCAACTAATGGCATGCACTATTAATTTCTGCAATCTCTTTCTTTTTAATTTTTGTTTCAGTGATTGACCAAAGTATCTATCTATATTGCTATAGCAAGCTTATGTATTGTTGCTGTCATCATCTCAAATCTAACGCAGCGACAGGTATTATACATGGGTTTTGTGAACTGTCAGATGAGGTGAGCAAGTATTGATGTTAAAGGAAACGTAAGATGGGCTGTTAATTGTTTGCACAAAATATATTGAGTTACTTTTTTGCACTTTTTGTAGGTTAGGGATTTAGTCCACAAAAAGAGGAGCTTTTCTGGGACAAAACTTTAGTCTCACTGAAGTCAATGTTAAAAGGTTTACTGAGCAGAACAGGCCACATTTCACCTCTGATATTTGCACTCGCTGTAAACCAAGTTAGTGACTAAACTAAAAGTTAGTGGCAGCAATCCTGCATCGCTCTGCTTGTTTAAAAGTGATAGAGGCAAAATTCACCAGATATGACTGCAGGCGGTTAGAACAGGACTCTTTTTCTGACTGACTGAGCATTAATCATATTCTGGATCAGGAAAACCAGCTGCTAGAATTTCCACCACCCACATTTTAAAAGAAATATGTAACTTTGCTGAGGCACATTATTATTATATAACTAGTGGCAGTAGTCCTACAGATGGCAGTTCACATTAAAAAGGATGGAGGACTGATAACAACTGAGAGTGACAGGAATTTTTTTTCTCTGACTTCAGTATGATTCTGGAATGACATGCTCGCTCTGCCTGTAGTTTATCTACATCTTGTTTTGCTCGGTTTCTCTTGCAGTCAGCAGGAAGGCATAGGCCTCTCTAGAGAGTGATTCATTACATCCAAAGTCAAGTGTGAAGTATGTGATGGGTGATTCACCTGAATTATATCCTTCCATGCATTTGGAGGGGAATGAAAAACATGACTAATACAGGGAAGTCAAATATCCAAATCTGTAATGAATCTTTTAAATGGGATCTTCAAAATACCATGTTGAAAATCTTAACATGGCTAAATATAGCAGACAAAAATAAGTTTAAATTTAGTTTCAAGACCCACTGCCAAGTTATGCTCAAGTTTTCTAGCTGAGCAGGAGAGAAGGATGAAAACAATTTTCCTTGTTAATTCTTGTATCCTATATAGGATGATTCCTACAGTGCAGGTTGTTTTCTCTTCCAGTAGCATTTTTAAAGCCATCTGTATAAACAGGAAATATCAAGGGCAGAACTCTATTGGTGTCTGACAGCCAAACTGGGCAGGCATATGCTGTATACTGCTGGAGGAATATAAAAGCAGGCATTATCCCTCCCTGCTGTCTGGGAAGTGAACAGATCTAAGAACCTACATAAAGACATTGTTTACTCAACATATTGGTATGATTCGCTTGGTTCTAATAAAAGACTAATTTTGAAATCACTATTGTGATGGCTACCTTTAGGGATATATACTTTTGCAGCAATGCTGCAGTAGAAAATATTTTGAATTGATCCTGACTTGAATAAATAATATCAGAATCTGTAAAGGCTACATCTAATTTCAAGTGCTATTGCTATTGCAAAGTGCCCTGCCCAGGGAAAGGAAATGATCTAGTAGGTACTGAATATATATGGTGAGTAAATAGAGAAAAGGAAGGGAACTGCAGACCTTGAGATCCAGGTTCCACATCAGGAAAGTCCGGCAAAGCAAGCTTAGCATCTGCCTTTCATCTGCATGCACCTTTGGCAGGGCTGGGTACTTACGGGGCATTCAGAGTAGCAAAGCAACTCATCTCTTGGGAAATTCAAGCAAAGAAAAGTATTAATGGAGTTGTCCTGCTGAAAAAGAACTGAAATGAAACAGTCCTTTCCGCAGGTTGGACTCGCTTCCTGCTGAAGGCAATGGAGATATCTGAAAATTTGTACAGGAATGTTTGCTTCTATATTTTGAAGGCTGTAAAGCATATCTGGGAAAACCCCCAAACTTCTGAGAAATCTTTACCAAAACTAAGTCTTGACCTTCACCCTGAATTGCCTAGACAAGAACAGAAATCTACCATCTTGGGGGGGGAGGCGGGGATGTGAGTGGTTGGTTGGTTGATTGATTTATTGGTTGATTTCATTTGGTGTTTTTGTGGGGTTTGGTTGGTTGTTTTTTTCCCCAGACAATTAGATCATTCCACACTACCTGAGCCATTACTTTAATATTTATAAATTTTGGAGAGTTTTGAGAGTTACCTGGTAAGGAGCGGCAACACACTAAATGTTAACAGAACCTCCATGGTTAGCTTAATTATCACAGAATCATAGAATGGTTAAGGTTGGAAGTGACCTTAAAGATCATCCATTTCCAATCCTCCTTAAGTCAAAGAATATAAAAAGCAATTTTATCTTTAAAGGTTAAAAGAAATATCAAATTAATGGAAGAGAATGGTTGTTAACTTAGATTTACTTTCAACCTTTTTAATGACTAACAAAATGAAAGCTAAAGTTCATATCTTCCTCATTATGGTCTACAAAAGCATACTTTTGACAATTTTATATAAATGTATCTCTCCACAGAAAAAAATATTACAGAATAGTAGCATAGATTGTGATGAAAAGGACCAATACATATCAAACATTTTTGAGATGTCAAATGTTTTTGAAATAATATGACTGTAGCAGGCAAAGATTTATAGATCACTAAGTACTGTGTGATATTTTGCCTCTTATCCATAGCAGAAAATGTAAGGAACTGAAAATCTTGATAAGGTAACTGGATAAAGAGCTAATTTGCAATTTAAAAACAGTAAAAAAAGGAGTCCTTGGTACTACTTGGCATTAATATTAAATTAAACCAAAGAAAAGCATTACAGTCAGTACTTCTGAATACGACTACTGAAGAAGTGGTACGATCACCATGAAAATTCTCAAACTGGACTAAATTTAAGGTGTTTGAAAAAGCTTTTGGCTAGGCTTATGTTTTAGTTGATGTACACAGACATGACAGAGTCAAGAATTTGTATCCCAGCAGGGCAAGAGTTATATACTTGAAGAATGCAATATACCAAAATTTGCGATAATGTGGGCAAAGTGGGATAAACAGGGAAAGCTATTTCCCAGTTAGGGAAGAACTATGAATGACATGAATTACAATCAAGGAAGGAAAAAAATTCGTTCTTGGTACAGGACTGTACTAAGCATGTACCATGAGTGAAGTGATTTCTGGGGCTGTGACCCTGCCACCTGAGTCACAGCACTGTATAGCAAAGCAACTATTTTGTTGAAGAAAAGCGAAATATCAGGAGCTGGGAAATTACTGCTGGAGTTGAGAGCAGCAGCAATAGATCTTGGCTGCTGTCCCATACTCTTCTGAGCAGCAAGCTTAGATCTACAGGGCCTTCACTACTCTTCAGCCCCTTTCATGCTCAGCCTCTCACTTTTAAGGCAGGAAAATTCAGTTCTGCTTTTATAATCTTCATTGCCACTTTCTTTCCTAGAAAGAGACAGGGGCAAATTGTGACAGCAACAAAGGTATTTTGAGATAGCTAAATCCATTGAGCATTTGTAAAAATATACTAAATAGCAAGCTTACTGCCATGTCTGCTCTCTATAAATTACTTTTTTGTTTTAAAATGTGTTTGCCTCTTATGCCATTCTACATTTCTTTGCTAATAAAATGTCTGTCATTGTTTAATCCTTTAATCTCAAGCATATATAAAAAAAGAAAAATATCCGCTAGACATATTTTTCTGTTTTGAATCAATTTATTAGTGCAGTGTTATCATCTGAAACTATTAATTTAATTTTTATTATGTCAGCCTACTTGAATTTGGTTTTTTTCATTACCATTTTTTCCTATTTATCAGCCAGTCTTTTGTAAATTTTGGCAATTTCTGCTAACCAGTGGAACAATATCACATTTTTCTATACTAAAGAAAGAACTATGTCACTATATGAAGTATAAAAGGGTATGACTGGTGTGTAAATTAAGCAACAGCAGAACATCACAGGCTAATCCATTTATTCATTCAAGTACCATTTTCTTCTGGACTTGTTTTTGCATCAAAAGCAATTGATACTGTCTTATATAATTGAAAGAATAAATCTTTTTGCTTTATAACATTATTCACTAAATCCAAAACCTCTTTCAAAGCTGAAGATTTCACTTGTTTTAAGGAGTTGTTTCTCAGCAGAATTTAATATGTATGAATGTGCATAGTTAAAGAATTTCTTTGTTATTGTCATGGTTAATGCTTCAGTAAGATGCCTGTATGGGTACAGTTCTGTGGTCTGGAGAGAAGATCAAGAAAACCCCGTGCATATCTGATAACTGTGAATTTATGGAAAGTCTTTTCAGTATAATTTTAAAAAGCTTACTGAACACAGTGAACACACCAAAAGTACTATTCTGAATTCACTTACACGTAAGAAATTGCATCTGTGTAAACCTGGAATTTAAAAAATTATCCACAGTTATCAACTAAATAAACGGCTTGAGATCTGAAACATCATGAGCAAACCTTTTGCAATCTAAAGCAACAATTCCTGGAAGGAATCCACATACTTGAATTAAAACAAACATAGAATCCAGGTAATAGAATCGTGGGCAGGTTGGCTTCCTTTAAGGTTAGTTGTTTGTTTTCTTTTTGATATTATGTGGTCATGATAGAGTAATCAAAACCTGCAAGGAGTTAATGCAGTGTGTTTATTGTCATCTTGATGGAAAGATTTTATGAGACATCTGTGCACCAATAAACCTCCCTGTTGTCAGCTATTTGAAGCTATCATCTTCGTGACGGTAACACGCAATAATGAACTACGTTATTAAAGCCCATTTTAATACTTGTCTTGTTATGCCTCCCACCAAGGATTTTAAGATAGCCCTTGCCATCTGAAAGGAAACATTTTTTTAGTGGCAGAATTGCCAAGGACATTACAGGGCTCCCTGGAATGCTTTCGAGGAAATGTCAATTTGATCAATACTGAAGGATTTCAGAGCTCTATAAAAATAAGGCAAAGAAGGACAAAGCACACATCACATGAAAGAGAAAAAGCTGAAGTTTCAAGAACAGTTCTCTTGAGATATATATCTTTATATGTGTAAATTTACAGGCTAAATGCAGGAAATGTGTGAGGTAGATTAAATTAGATAAATTTATGTGCACTAAGACTGTCATAAACCCTTAACACCCTACTCCGAGATGAATAAATTCAAGCACCAAATGTAAATAAATCTGCTACTACCACCATTGACCTAATTTATTCATTTACACTCACACATGCAAACAAGATTAAAAACAAAAACAAGGCAAATATTATATAAGGAATCAAAAAGACCACCTTAGACAACACACATTCTGGATGACTAAAATTCTGTGAGATGATCTTACCATTTTTTTCTGACAATTTTGTAGTAATTTTGATCTAAATTGACTCAAACAGGTAGTTTCCACATATTATTGACCAATGTTCAGTGTAGGTGTTGAGAAGTATCATAGCATCTGAGAATGTCTGGGCAGGTACCTGGGCCAGAAGTTGCTATAGTTTTAGTTAACTAGAATATAATTCATCACTGGTGAGAAATACAACAGGACAATGAATTGAAGCCAGCATTCATAACTTGCATGCTTTCAATGAAATCCGAAAAGTTTTTGAAAAATAACTTGCCTTAGTGTTTTCCTGCTTTATTATTTAAAATTAGTGAAGACAGAAAGCACCTGGCTGTGTTCTAGATGAACCAACAAAACTATCACAGGTTCCTCCCCCAAAAGATCAAACATTAATAGACAATATGAAAAAGGTTTCAGCAACTTGTTCCCTGTCAAAAAACACTTTTTTCTGTTTTCTTAAACCATTCAGGATGAGAAAGAACATTTCACAGAAAATAAAAGCAATGACATATGATCTAGAAAGAAAACAACAATTATTAATGAAAATACGCTAGACAAACTTCTTAAATCATAGTGTTAATCATCCAAGGATTTTAAAATGCGTATTTTACAGAAGGAATATAATGTTAAAGTTTAAAATGAGAGAAGTAATACAGATCCACTCTTCTGTAATTTAATAGTTTGTCAAGGGGAGCTGTAATATGGATTGGCTAGGCTGTTAGTCATATGGCAATCTCCAGTACATAAGCATGCACAGGACCAAGACCTATATAACTAATCTCATTGCAGCATCATATGTCAAGCAAAAAATGAAGAACTGCTATTTGGATTTTTCTGGACACCTCTGCAAAAAAAGTCTTTAATTTGTCAATTTGTCATAAGAGTCTCTTCTAAAGATATATATATACTCATGCTGACATTTTCATACCACCTCTCAGGCTGTGAGAAGTGTGACACTTCTGTACAAGACATAATTATTTCCCCTAAAATTGAAGGGTTTTAATGGAATGGATCTGTCACCCTGTGTGTGCTTTAGATATGAAATGCTTTCTTCCATCATCCTGTGGGCCAGTGGAGTGCGCTTGCATTTGCCTGGCAAAAGGTTTGTTAAAACTGTAGTATTGTCTTATCTTTTGAGAACAGCTGGCTCATAAAAGTTCCATATTGAATTGCTTGAGCTCATTTATATTTCAGAACGTATTTATATCTGCCAGTGAGCAGTTTTATAACATCCCTCAAATATTTTACATCAACAGTATTAACTACAACTTATGTTGTTCATTTGCTATTAAAAGCAACAGATGGTACACTAAGTTGTTTCTTCTTCAATATAAAGCATGCACTCAGTTGGCATTAAAACTTGTTTCTACTCTGAAAAGGGATTTCTGTGAAATATACTTTGTGGATTCCACATTTATTGTTTCTCAATAATTCTTGGATAAAATACTCTATTCTTTAGAAGTTATAAACTGGGTTCTCCAACTGCTTACAAGTTTGGGTGGTTTGTGAACATAAAGCTGGTTTTAATGCTACCAGAATCCACAAAGGAAAAGGCTTTGCAAGGATGATTTGATCTTAAAGGTCTTTTCCAACCCAGCTGATTCTTTGAGTCTATGATTTAGGTACCAGTTTTGTTCATGTAATACAGTCAGGTACAAATTCTAGCTCAGTCCCCAGATCCACTACCTTTATCAAAAAAGAGGACCAAAATATATAAACCAGAAAATTACTAACCCTTCTCTTAGACCAGCCAGATAAACTCTTGAATTATTTCTGTCAGCTTAACAGAGTCCGCATCAGCCTGCAGCTAGCACTTGCTTAGGAAGCATTTAATACTTAGGCAGATCATGTGTCTTTGGCCGATCTGGCAGATGAAGTTTCCTTGATGCCCAGACAGTACAGATTATTATGAAAAACTCTGGTCGCTCATGGGCATCTCTGTCAGGGTTATTTTATAAAGTTTCTGTTTTGATTGCACAGCTTTGATTAATCTTTTCATGTAAAGTAACAGGAGTTCCTTCACTCAAATGGCAGTATAGAAGCAGCGAGGGCACAGAGATTGCGAGAGGCAATGGCTACCTTACTGCTGTAAGAACCTATCTATCTTGCTGATTTGCTCCACTTGTGAAAGAGATATGCTGACTGAAGATATGTACAAAATTGCTAAAAAAAATACTTGTTCATACAAGTTTTTTAATTGATGCTTTTAATTTTATTTGTACTCTGACAAACCAGTATTAAGAAATTCTTTTCTCTCTGTTGGGGTGCAACACTGCAAAAAATTTTCCTAGTTAGCTGTCCCGTGTAAACTTTAAAAACATAGGGAGAGATGCACTCTACCATCTTTAAAACGACCAGTACATATGTTCTCCCTTCCAAATAACAGCATTAAGAGAGAGGAATAAAGACTTCTCTGACCGTGGTTCAGGAAACTGTCACACAGCATTTGGTGTTACAAAGGATAACAGAGACACCTAATGGCAAAGAAAGAGAACAAAACATTCCTGTTAGGAAAATTCCCATTAACGTGAAATATGCAGAAAATTTTCCTTTTACTATCCTAGTCTGGTTGTAATATAGATAAATACAGAAAGAATATGAATTTATACATTTGACAATAGTTGGTGATAGCTTTTAACTGGTTATTTATTTCGCTCAGTGTTCTCACCTCCAAATACTTAATTCTTATTTAAAAATATTTTTTGGTCTTCTATATACATATTATTGCAAAAATGATATTTTTTTCTTTTAAAAAAGCAAATATTTTTCAATCCGTTTAAAAACGCCATTAATCAAAATATAGTGCATTGTCAAAACTACAACTGCACTGAATTGGATTTTTGATACAAGCTCAAATAGTTAGGAAGATATGAAGGGACTTGTTCTGAGGATTTTCTTGCAGAGAAAAGTAAACATTTGAAAAGGCAGCACCTGTCTTTCTCCTTCTTCTTCCTAAACCTGTGGTGGAAGTGCAAATCACACGACAACTGACAATAAGGTTCCACTTGTTCATTAGAAGGCAAAGATCAACTTCACACAAGCATTTCAAATTCACATATAAACCACATACAGACAGTACATGAAACTCAGTGCATTTGGAATAGCTGCCTCTTTAAGCAAATGTTAGTCTGCTGGCATGAACAGAGAGCTCACCAAAATCACAGTGATAAGTGGAGGTGAAATGTTGAAATAATGTGGTTCCTAGGTATAACAGGAAAAATGGAAAAGGATGAAGACTATCAGTCTATAACCTTTAAAAAAATCCTGTGGAGTTACAGACCTGAATAAAACATGCTGAACTCTATAAGAGAAAGAAGTTCATGGACAAAATCTTGGAGCAGATTCTCCTGGAAAGCATGCTAAGGTACATGAAAAACAACAAGGTGGCTGGTGACAGCCAGCATGGCTTCACTAAGGGGAAATCCTGCCTGACCAATCTGGTGGCCTTCTATGATGGGGCTATGGAACTGATGGACAGGGGCAGAGCAGTAGAGGTCTGAGAAAGCTGGGGCTGTTCAGCCTGGAGAAGAGAAGGCTGCGTGGAGACCTCACAGCAGCTTTCCAGTATCTGAAGGGGGGCTATAAGGGTGCTGGTGATGGACTCTTCGTTAGGGGCTGTAGTGATAGGACAAGGGGTAATGGGTTGAAACTTAAAGAGGGGAGGTCTAGATTGGAGATAAGGAGGAATTTCTTTACTGTGAGGGTGGTGAGGCACTGGAATGTGTTGCCCAGGGAAGCTGTGAATGCTCCATCCCTGGCAGTGTTCAAGGCCAGGTTGGACAGAGCCCTGGGTGATATGGTTTAGCATGAGGTGTCCCTGGCCATGGCAGGGGGGTTGCAACTAGATGATCTTCAGGTCCTTTCCAACCCTAACTATTCTATGATTCTATGACTTTTTGGTCACAGATTGAAGAGTACTGTTCTTCTTTTACTGCTTGATTAATATCAATAAATGTTATTTGTTAGTTATTTAATAGCTGAGCCTATGGTTAGGTCCTCACACATGTAGGCTATCTTCAGAACACAAACCTATCCTCAATTACAAATTACTAATGCAGTGTAGAAAAGAAGAGAAAGAGGGAAAGAAAGGAAGAGAAAAAGAGGGGAAAAGAAGGGTTAAGGACATTGCTAGAGATCACACAGGCAATCCAAAGAGAGCCAGGCGTCCTTTCAGTCATAACTATTATTAAGTTATTGCACTACTACAGTCTTGCTGAGATCTGAAGTATTACTTTTATCACTAATATTTGCCACAGAAGTAGAATACTGCTTGGTTGCAAAAGCTGCTACTTGCTAAAGAAAATGCTGCAGGGATATGGATTGTGACTGTTAATTGTCCCGGATATTTTGGATGAGCCAAGAATTTGTTGCCTTTGGGAAGGTGAAAAATTGTAATATTAAGTAGCTCCTGGCTCATGTGAGTTTAACCCAGGATGTTTTCCCATTGTGCGCAATATATCTGCATGTTATATTTGTTTACTGTCAAAGTATACTTTGACAGCAGCCAGAATATGGTTTTTAATCTCTTTGGACTTAAAGAGCTTTACTGTGATGCACAGTCACTAGCCATTCTTCAGTAACTGATAGGTAATGCTTTTGCATCTGTAATTTACTGCAGCTGTGTAAGAAATCTGCCTGATGGACAGAGAGGAACCAGAATGGTGAAGTCTGGCTCCAGATCTGTACTTAATCAATGCTTCGAATTTTCTTATACAACAGCTTTGTATGCTGGACTCCCTCTAGTGATAGTGTCTTGCACTGGTTGCAGTAGTAGCTATTAGCTCCTTTTAAATGTACTGGACTTCAGGAAAATGTTTTCCTGACTGTAAAAAAAAAAGCATTTTTCAATGCAACCAGCCCATAACTAAAATAGCCGAGTGACATTGCGTCTGCCTAAAATGGAAGAACACAGCCACAAGGCTGTTTCTAGATTATATCAAATCATAATTAAAACAAAAGATCTGCCATATATAAGAAGCTGCTATGTGCCTTAATAAGTGACTTTAACTCCCCCTGGAATAGAGTTTATATTTCTTATCTTACTTTTAAATGTTCTATTTTGTCAGTCTTTCAACACTGAAAATTTATTGTAGTAAGTCTGCCTTAGATGATAACCTGCATTTGTCTGACTTATATTTGAGTGTTATCCATTTAAAAATACCTTTCTTTACAAACCAAGGAATTTTCTGCATTTTTATGAAGCTACTCTTCCCTTTAATCACAGCAATACATTTGATTTTTCTTAACTCTAAGAATTCTCTCAAACTAAAATTTTCATTTCTTTTTCTGTTGCATTTGCAGCCATGAATGTGTCTTGTATTGTGCAGTTCTTTAGTGAGTGTATCAACAGTGAACAGTGAGTAAAGAGAATGTATTAAGCAACATACTTCAAACCCGTGGTTTTAACTAGCTAGGGACAGGATTTAGCAAGTCACAGCTTTTATTTAAACAGTCTTGACATAGCTCAAGACAGCAACAGCAAATTTAACACTTAAGGCCATATTAACAAACACAGATGGTTTCAGATTCTCTCTTTAGAATCATAGTGTTGCTTTAGATGATGCAGAGCAGTTGGA
>JAVHNF010044166.1:7870-19743 GCA_034783455.1 Micropsitta finschii
GGAGGGAAGGAAGGGAAGGGAAGGGAAGGGAAGGGAAGGGAAGGGAAGGGAAGGGAAGGGAAGGGAAGGGAAGCTGGTGGGTCAGGGGAAGACAAGCAGGGCTGAAAACAAAGGCCAGGGATTTAGAACAGCATTTGCAGTGTTAATTCAGAGGCCTTTCCCTAGGTCTTGCACAAATCTAGAGCTCATGCTGCCAGTGACCAGTGCTGTAACTGGGACATCTTTTTAGGGTTGTCACACTCTGTTTTTTGTACAGGGGAATAGCACAAACACCTATGAGACAGCAGAGGATCAGCCTTCCTTGTAAGAAAGCCAAAGGCATTTCAAGAACATAAACTTTCAACAATATGCATGGTGTTAGGGGTTAGGCACATAAAGGTTTTTATGCACCTAGCCTTTGGAATCGTTCTTGTTTGTCCTAGATCCCTAATAATATCAAGAGTTCCTAATAAAGGGTCAGAAATCCCACACTCATCTGTTGTCCTATCAGCATCTGTTAAAGCAAGCAAAACACTCATGTATCCAGCTCATGATGCTTTAAGAGGGGGCAGGAAATCTCACGAAAAAAAAGGACACTTTTTGTTAAGAGATGGAGTAGGACACAGAAGAAAACTATCCAACCTGAAAATGATACCTTCTATTTCCCCACAGCTACATCAGTAAGGGCAAGCCCTTTGATGGAAATAACTCCTCTGTGAGAACACTGCGCAATGCGAAACCATCACAGGGACATCCCACCTCACATGCTGTACATCTTGCCTGTCATGGAAAACCTGAAAAAGCTTTTTGAAGATATCTCCCATTAAGTGTGCTGCTGCCAACAGATGGTCAGGGGATGGGTGGAAAGACCAAGCACAGCTGAATGGGGGGAGTTTCCAACCCAATGGGAATATGTGCAGATAGGAGAGGAAAAGGTGTGTGACCCTGGGAGAGTGTTCACAGAGGGTCAGTTCAACAAGCCAGGTGGAATAAAGGTAGGTCAGTTTATGCCAATTAACTTTTAGCCTCAGGCATGTCTCTGCATTGCCTCAAACTTACACAGCCTCCGACAAAACCTGGAGCATGAGTATGGCACTGAGCCACCCTTCCCCTCTTCTAGCTCAGGCTGTGCTGCTGGACCCCAGCTGTGGGATCAGAGGCTTCCCGGACAGCAGCTGGCAGCTATGACCAGTGAGGACTGCAGCTTTTGAGAGATGCTGCACAAACATCACTGTTTTAGGAAGAACACCAGCAAACAGCAGTCACATGCTGCACTCCAGGAGCCGAAGGCGTGAGAAGGGCTTTAAAAAAAGAAGAATCTATTCATTGAGGAAAAGCAATCCAGAAAAGCAACCAAAAAAGGAAGCAGCCCGATGCAGATTCCCCCAGAGAGCTGCAGGGCATCCTGAATAGAAGAGCAGTTTTGGACAACAGCATTAGCCTATGTTAAGCTGTTCTGGCCCTCCAAGCACCAGTGCCCACCTCTCTGGATGGGTGCAAAGGGCTGACAGATCCTTTAAACCAGGGGTTCACAGGAGAGCTTTGCTGCACCTATTCATGGATTCCTGCTGGAGCTGTGCCCCATGCTGCCAGCTCAAGTAGCCCCACTGAGGAACCCCTGCCTTCAGCTGTTACCAATGCAGTTATTTCCCAAGATGCCACCAGGTTTCCTACTGTCAAAATGGAGAAGACCTGTGGCACATACCATCCCTTTCACCATAATGCTAAGGCAGTTCCTTGTATTTTGTCTCCTGCATTTTTATTTTTCTACCTTAAAACTGACCCTAGCCTATCCTAGCTATGTGCAGGTGTGTCTCTGCATTTTACAGCATGGGTTCATACTCAGAGTAAATCCAAGGACATGGAAACACTGGTGTCTGGGACCAGGGATACCCAGCTCCAAACTGAAGGCAGCATCATACACCCACATCCCTAGCCAGCCATGGCATTTGCCCCTCTGGTACCTGGCAGGCTGGCATAGCCTGTGGCAGAGCAGGGAGCTTCCAAGCCACCTCCATTCCCACCTTTTGCTGCTCTGTGGCTCCCATCAGAGAAAGATGGGTGGCAGCAGGGCCCTCTGACAACACTGTGCTGCAAACATGGTACCAGAAGGGACAAAACAACTCCTGGCTTCTACATCTTGCATCCATGCCAATTATCCAAGCCCAGCATTTATCACACTCTTTAAATGTACATCCCATCAAGCCTTTCCCCTTCGCCCAGGTCAGCTTCTCACAAGCAGAAGCCCAGGCCAAGGGCTTTACCAGTTCTCTGAAACTAAGAAGCAGAAAAGTCCAAAAGAAATACCAGATGTACTGAGCAGTGAAAATGAACTCTGCCACTTTGCAAGAAGGCACAGGCGTGTATAATATAATATATACTGTACATACCGAGGGAAAGAATATACTTTTCAGTGTTAAGTGTTTTATATGCTAACCATCAGGCATACACCAAGTCAATGGATGCTGGCACTTTACATAAATATATGATGATGCAGTGCTATATGTAATAAAAATCTGGAGCACAAAATATGGAAGCAATTCAAGAAAACGGATCTCACATTTTTGCCTTTGTTACAGTTAGATTCTGACATGCTCTGATTAAAATTCAACATCTGCATGCATTTAAAATTAAAATATATAGGTATTCATGTTTTCCTCCTTCCACAATGTTTTACTGCTGCCTTTTTCTTCTTAAATATTAAAAACATTACATTATTTTATTTCAGATGTCTCAATATATTACACATCACCCTTTCACCTCAGAGCTTTGGTTCAAATCCAGCTCTTCACTGAGGAAATAGAAAACATCTGAAAATATTTAGTAGTCTCATCTCAGTGTTTAATCACAGTCTGCTCTGACATGACAAAACACAACAAACAAACTGGCTTGCCACAGATGAAAAATGTTTATACAAAAATACTCAGGAGTGTAAGAATGAATAAAGGCATCTCTAACTGCACTAAAGCCCATGTTGTTAAGTAATAAAATAGTTTGCAGATAATCTGAGCTGCACCTGTCCCTATGGAAAAAAAACCCCAA
Source organism: Micropsitta finschii (assembly GCA_034783455.1). NCBI lineage: Eukaryota > Metazoa > Chordata > Aves > Psittaciformes > Psittacidae > Micropsitta > Micropsitta finschii. The sequence goes on from JAVHNF010044166.1 coordinate 10,892, forward strand.
CAAAACAGGTGATTTAAAGTCTTCACAGCCTAGCAGGTCCCTGCTGCATGTTTTTCTGTTATTCTACATCAAAAAGATGTGTCAGGCTATAGTACAAATATTGTCCATGGGCATCACAGTCTGGAGAGCCTAAATACTTTATGATTTAGGAACCTCAGAAGAAAACTTTATTGCAAGTAAATCCTCCAGGACTAAAATATATGTACTTTAAGAGGGATGAGCATAAATAAGTTTTTGTCTTTGCAAGGGAATTCAGCTATTTGGTGGGTGGCTGGGAGAGCAGCTGTCCCGGTAGACTTCATATTGGGCATTGGTATGGTGCTCAGCACAATTCCTCCTCCAAAGCTGTGATGATTTTAACAGGCAAGAGAAAAAGTTGGAGGAAATTAGGTGCAGGATCTTCCCTAAAGCCAGGGGCAGAGTCAGCTGTGATAGTCTCAGGCCTGCACCTCCATTCATTTTGCTTTTAGTTTCCAGTTTTCCTTGGCCCACAGACATCAAGCATGAGCAAGTAAAAGGTGTGGACCTCACCATCCTTTGATCTTTTCGTGGTTTAAGCCCAGTCGACAAGTCAAACCACACAATTTGTAATCTTCCCCCCCACCCCAACCCCGAAGGGATGGGGAGGAGAATCAAAAGAATGCAACTCCCACGGGTTGAGATAAGAACAGCCCAGCAACTAAGGTACAACACAAATCACAGCTGCTACCACCAATAATAATGATAAAGGAAATAACAAGGGGAGAGAATACGATACCACCTGACAAAACGAGCCCGACCGAGCAGAGAGAGCGTGGAAGAGCACCCGTGCGTGCCCTTCATGGTAACTCCCAGTTAACTCCCCAGCCATGACATGTATGATATGGAATAATCCCCCTGGCCAGCCTGGGCCAAGCATCCCATCTCCATCCCGCCCCCGGCAGAGCATAAGGCTCAGAGAGTCCTCGGCTACCCCAAACATTCTGACCAGTAACTATAAACATCGGTGTTATCAGCTCTGTTCCCAGGCCAAAAGCCAAAAAACACGGCGCTGCACCAGCCACCAAGAAGAAATAAAAACGGCTGCTACTGCTGAACCCAGGACACTTTCAAAAGTAGAGGTGCCATCAGCCGGAAAATGAGCAGCTCTTTTTTCACCCAATCAGAAATATTTCTAGTGTGGTTCCATGTAGTTTCTCAAACTACGTTATGTAGCATCCTTTAATTACTCCACAGTACAGTATTAACTGCAGTGTTACTGGCTGGCTTCAGGGCAGTTAGGGAGACAAGGCAACTTTTTCTTGGGCTCTGAACAGTGTTTAAGTGGATCACTTACCTCTCAGAAGATAGTGGCAAGGAAAGGACAAACAAGACAACAGTAAATGAAGGAAGATTGATGGCCACTGAGATCAGTGAGAGTTTTCTGTTCAAAACTAACTTCTCTGGGTTTTTGAGTAGTCAGGGGGAAAATAGAGGGGGGAAAAAAAAGTTTTAATGCTGTATCCTGATGTATACTGGCAAGCAGTTAAACATGCATGGAACTCTGTGCCTCAGAAAATAGAGCAGTAATGCTTTAGTAGTTTCTAGGGACTGATTTTAACTCACCAGCTACATAAAGGCATATGGGTTTACACGGCTTATATAGTAACTGGTACCTTTGATGCTGATGTCCTTCAACCCCATTTTGTGTTGCATGTTGTTATAGTATAAAGCAAAACACTGCGGTGTATGCTTCAGGTATTTAAAGTATTCTGTGTCTGACAGTGCAGTGCCTGATCATAGCCTGATGTAATGGGGCACTTTACACTTACTGTAGGATAGTGTACTTGAATGTGCTTTTCATATGAGTATTTGTGGCACATCTGTGCAGTTATTTATAATTCTATGATACAAGTTTAAGGGAGTATTTTCTGAAAGGCCCAACCCAAAGACCTTTCATTCAAATACAAAGAGGTACTGTAAATACCATCTCTTAAGGGAATAAAGTCAAGTCAGAGTCCTGGAAGTAGAAAACTTGAAAGCAAAAGATGATGGGGATAAACAAGGTTTTCAAGTCTTCTGGTTTGTCGTTGGGTTGGCTGCAGAGGGTTTTCTGTTTATTTTTTTTTGTTTGGTTGGTTTTTGTTTCTTCTTAAAAAGATGATGTTTTATCATTGACAGATTGTAAAGAAAAACTGCTTACTTTAATGTTTTGTAATGAGATTAGAGTCCTGCGATCTTGCAGGTGGGAACTTTGGGCATGGGTGAAACTGGGTTGTACACAATCATGCTCAGGGGTGTTAGGGGAAGGAGAAGAAAAAAGAAAACACAGCAATTGCATAGTTTGAATAAAGTTGGGACTCTGGTGCCATGACTTGGGTAGTCACTGAAATTTTCTGACTACATTCTTCTGATAAGAGCTCTCAGCCATCTCAGTTAATAGTAGATGCTAAGTATTTCTAATCTATTTCTAATCCATGGGCATTCTTAACCTGTTTTTATGTTTAAATGATACCCTAGTTGGCCTCGTTTGCTTCTTCATCTCTTTAGGATTGGTTGCTGTCGTATTTTAGTATCACTTCTTAAGCTCATCACCCTCTTTAGACTTCATACCAATTGTGAGTAAGGTTGAATCTGTTTCAGTAATAGTTTAGGATTAGATCGATGAGGGAAGGTTGAATCATCTTTTTTTGCCCTAGGAAGTTTAACTACCTACTATACTCCTTTATTTTTCGAAATTAATAAAAATACAGTCAGACTGTAACCTTCAGTAAGATAACTGTGACCTTTTCAGGTATATTTGTGCGATTCGGGATGGCTAAACAAATAATCGTGGCCATTGATTTAGGAAATTCATGTTAAGAGAAGGATCAACAAAAGAAAAGGACTTGGAGTTTTTTCAGTGTTGTTATTTTCCAGGTAGCTTTAATTGTTTAGTACACATATGCTGTAACTTCCCTGGTATCACTGATTTTGAAAGGAAAGCTTTGTTAGAGTGCAAGGAGTGGCTCTGGTAGTGCTGAAGGTCATGTTTGAGAGAAACAACTTTTGTTCTGTGCTTTTGCCATTTCTTTTCCAATCCTTTTCTTTGGGACAGATTGAACAAAGCACTCTGCAAAAAGCAGGGGGAATGAGAGCACAAAATCCAAACGGAAAGGACATACCAATGAAGCTCATTATCACATAGCAGCAGTTAGAACTTATATTAGAACCAGAGCTCTGAAAGGCTTATTATGTGTAATTGTGATAATAAATCACAGTAAATTTCCCAAGCATTTTAAACTATTTTTAAATATTGTACTTGTGTAAGCTTTTTTTGGAAGTGCTGTGGGAATTATTTAATGTTAAAGTGAGGTTGGGTATTTGTAATGAGCTGGGAGTACGTGCAGGGCGGTTTGGCGGTATCTCAGTTTTTGGAGATTACTTGGATCTGTTAATTACTACAGCCCTGTGAGACCTTTTTGTGGAGATTAATGAGTTCCCAGAAGAATAATGCTCCAAATGCTAGAGATCTGTAAGACTTTTGAGACTAGTGCTTTTTTAAATTATGCTGAAGTTTACTAGGTTAAACATTATCTGTTGATGGGAGAAGGACAGATTCACAACAGGCATGGTAAAGATAAATCACCCACTTATACTCATTTTGTTTTCCCTATCTGTACAAAATACATAAATTAAAGAATATTTAGATAACATTAAGATTTAGAAATAACTAAATGGGAGGGAAACGTTTCAAAATCAATCCTAAGCGGGACAACTCACCTAAGAAGGGAAGCGTGCCATGCCTCACTTGGAGAGTTGTCTTCCCTCCATCTAGATGGCTGGTAGCCTTCATAACTTAGGGGGTTTGAATCTGTGTTAGTCTTGATCAGGCTGACAAATGGAGTGATATTGGAGGCAGCTGAAACAAGAAACTGGGCCTTTGCTAAAAATCGTGGGTCTTTTTCCTCACTTTTAGGAAATTAAATGATGTAGGCTTACTTGACCTCTGCATTGAATCAGCATCGTTGCAGGAAAATTACCACTTGGAACAAGAGCACGCATTAGTATTCTTTATCTGTCATAAACTAAGCAGTCTTCCAATCCTTAATTTACTGTTAAATAGACAGTGAATTGTTGATGTGATCTTTAAATTCATCCATATTACTGTAATCGTGCCTTGATCTGTGCTCTCATCACTTCTAGACTGTCATCACTGTTGTCTTCGGAAAAACCATGTAGTTTAATGTAGTAGCAGCTTTTTTAACATGCAGACAATACCTGAACAATGCTTAGAGGCACGTCTTACAGCATCTTTCAAACTTTCTGTTCTTTACATTTGCTGTTTATTGTCAAAGTCGTATATATCAATCTTTCTGGTCTTCCACTTTGTGTCTCATTTTGGAGTTTTAGCAAAATCTTGTTGTGTGCTAGTCTGCAAAGGTGGTTTGCTTTTCGTTTTCGATGTCTGAAGTTTTCCTATGGAAGGCATGTCAAGCAATTCAATTTATTTTAGTCTAACTTGGAATGATCTTTGAAGACACTGTTGCCCCTTCTGATTTTCTGTTGTGTAAAATCTCTTTGTGGCTCTTTCTATGGCCCATTTTTCCTTTTTGTTTGGAAACTAAAGAAACCTGAATAGTTTAATTTACATGTCCTACTTCTGCGACTCTTTGGTTTCCCCTCTCTTGTTGAGGTCACGCCAGTTCTGAGACAGTATCATGCTGTTCTGCAGAGAACAAGGAGCAGTGATGCGTATGGCTGTAACAAGTGTAAGCACCTTATTAAAACCAAGTCAGGTTTGTGGGGGTTTTAGCATTAATTTTGCACTGGGAGCTGCTCTTGCATTCCTTTCTGCTTTGGAAATTAATTTTGTTCTGGTGTACTTTGGAGCAGACATTGATGGATGCTTATCAGTTTAAAAGCTATTTTTTAAAGATAAAAGATAACCCTTTGAGCTGTGCTACATTTGCTGAAATGAAGTAATTTGAGGCTCTTTCCTCAGGTACTGTTGGTAGCTTTCATACTCTTAATTTAGAACTATGGTTTAACTTTTATCATGGAATGTAGAATTTAGTTTGTGTGTTAACTTTGATTTTGTGACCCGCCTGTACCATCAGCAGAACCTTACAGTTGAGGGAAGGATTTCAAATGAACGGATCCAGCTTTAAGCTTGATTTAAGATGTTAATTTGCCGTGAAATTCACGTTTCCAGACCTTTGCAAGTCTTAAATACCTGCTGCTTCCTGAGCAATTTGCTCTTTTACTGCATGGCCTGACTGACAGTCCCTGCCCTGCGTGAAAGGTACAATCAGGGAGTACTTTTTTTCTGGGTCAAGAGGCACCAGCTTTAATACAGTTCTCATTCCATGCTGTTATAAGCCCCACAGAGCATTTTATACTTCTTACTGCATTTGAAAGCAATAGAATAACGTTAGTGGAAAGTGATTGGATGATAAATGAAAGCTCTTTCATTATAAAAACTGGATGTTTGAGGCATTTAGGAACTTGTGTGAATTAAATGGTACAAAAGGTACATGAGTTGAGAAATCTCACCTCCTTCCCTGAGAAAATGGAAAGCTTACAAAATTCAGGTGATAAAATATCTGTTAACAACACTATATACTTTAGGTTTTGCTTTCTGAATATTTATGCAAATTTTCTGTGTGGAGTATCTTGCCTGTCTAATGGGGTGTGTTTTTGAAGAGGAAGAATGTTTGGTGAAGGCATTATAATACCTATTAATACAAAAGTTCTGCTTCGTTTAATTAAAATGAAAGTCATCCCAAGTCTCATATCTGGAGACATGCTCTTGCAGATGAAAGATGCCTGTTGCTTTTGAAATGGTGACAGTGGCTTGAAGAAGCAGAATGGTTTGTTCTGTCAGAACAGACAGAAGCAGAATTGTCTGTTCTCTACTCAGGAGCATGAGTCAGGAACTTGAAGTCCTAAATCAGTTGTTCTACTTATAATCTATAAACTTTTTAAATATCAGAGATTATTTGCAGTAAACTAATTCTAGTGTTGGTGATTCTTATCATTATATGACAAGTTTAATGGAATTGGCTTGAGTTTTGCCTTTTTTTGTTTGGTCTTACTTTGCATGACTGAATATGAGACTGAATACATGAGAATCCTTTCTTCTAGTAAAAAACCCATAATTAACGAAACCCACAACCAATGAAAGTAAGTTGCTGTGGAGAGCATTTCAAAACCAGGGGAATGGCTTTTTTCCCCATTTGCTTTTAAAGTCTATTATTTTAATTCTAACTTTGATTGTAGAACCAGACAGCATTTCTGCCAGCAGTTCACTTTAGCTGAGGACTTTTCATTGTGTTTGAAATTCAAACTTGTGTTTTCCTGTTTCAGAGTCTCTCACGTTTTGATGACATACCATTTGGCTCTTGCTTTTTTTCTGCTCTATTGATTCCTTTGAGTTTTGTATTATTTCTTCTTTTCCACCCACATGAATAAACATTTTTTACTTTCTAATGAACCCGTGTTGTATTTTAATCTGTATGACTTTGTTGTGGTGGGTTTTTAAACTTTTTATAGGTTGGAAGCTTTTGAGTTTTGTAAGGTTATGTGTGTATTTGTGTTTTATAAGAGCCACTGAATATAAACCACAGCTGTCTCCCTCAGCACTACTAAAGTCACTTTAATTATAGTTTGGAGTAGGTTGCTGGAACATTGGTATGTTGTTAACCCTGTGCCTTCGCAGTAAGTGGATATGTGAAAATCTATTTCATTTTTTACTTGTTTTTTTTTTTGTTATGATTAGTTTTTTATGTTTTCACTGAAAGGGCCTGACTTGATAGAACTTGGATAAAGAACCAGTAAAACTTGGCAGTGTGACCTTTTCTTTCACTAATTATTCTTTCTATTACTGATGTTTAACCCAGAAGTACAAAGTAATACAATGTAGTCTAGGTTTTTACAGAAAAGCCACTTAATTTTTCAATTATCTTCTGAATCTCCACGCATTCAAGTTTTGAACATGCTTATAATAAGCGTTTTAAATAGATGTTGCTGGATTAAACAGTAAGAACTTTCATAAGCATTTCATAGTTAAGTAAATTAAATGGAATTTGGAATAATTCATAAAAGTAAAAATGACCTCATTCTTGTTGAACATTTGAAGATAGGTTTTCAGTAATGCCATGCTGTCATTTAACAACTTAATGCCCTTCTGCTTACCCAAAAGGTAAAAACTCAATGACAAATGGTGGAACTGCAGTCTTTTCTCACTTTATGTTGCACCATTATTAGTATTTTATTCTATCACGATGACATTTCTTGCATGATGCAATAACCTCAGTCAGCAGGAAATGCACAAAGTAAATAACTGCAACTTCTCCATTAGCATAGTATAGTTCTGTATGCTGCAAGCTGAATGAAATGAGAAGAATTAATGGAGTTAAAGGCAAAAGCCCCAGAGCAATAATGATTTGGGGATATTAAATTAATCAGTAATTGCATTAAAATCAAGCCATAGTCCTGACTTAATTCACAATACTTATTGCTGAAGTGTGGACTCTGGTGTTTCTTTTGTTCTTGAGGAATGGAGCTTGATTCAAAGATGTTTCACTCTGCAGTGTGACCTTACTTTCAGTTAGTTACCATCTGTAATTGTAACACTGACAGCAAAGTAATACCTTAATGCCAAAGCTGTACCTAGGGTAAAATCTTACTTTGGACAAGAATATTTCAATATTGGATACACAGTAAGTGGGATTATTTTTCCCAACTTCAGTGAGGTTGCAGGTCCAAGCCAGCTTTCTAGGCCAGCACACGACAGGATGAGGAAACCTCTGAAGACATCTGCTGCTTTGAAATGAGGTGTGGTGAGTGCTCTGCCATGCGTTTCTGAGCTGTAGTTCTCTGCAAAGGCGAGTAGCTCAGAGGGCAGAAGCAGTGCAGTCTACAGCTGCTCAAAAGCAGACGTAAGGGTGCACCAGCACTGGGACTATGGACAGACTGCTGAGTGGATCACCTCTGCTTAAACACCACTGTTCAAGAGAGGGCAGCGTCTCACATCCTTTCTACTAATAGAGCAAGCAGCATACCCACATGACAAAGTTTATTTGGTCAGATGTCAAATTTTTGGGATTAATGAGCTGTCATTTGAAGATTTTTGATAATTGAGGCTTCATTTCCCTTTTTAGCAAGAGTTTGCAAGAATAAGCAAGCAAAGGAAGAAGGAAATTGGGTGGGAAGGTGAAATAAACTTGTGTATGATTCGATTCTGCTGACAGTATTCCTTACACTTTTATTTCCTAAAGACAGGGAGATGTGTGAAATCATTTGCTGTGTGTGAGTATGCATGTGTGTTTGTTACTGCACTATAGAAATCGGTGGCCACATGAAAACGAGATTAGAGAGAAAAAGAAGATGATGTAAAGTGCACAAATATGGAGCAATTTCTCAGTGATACCATATTTACTGGAGAATCCACGTGATTGAGAGATTTTTATTAATGTTAGAAAAGTTGGAAGGAGCTAGAGTCAGTTTTCAGTGAGTGGTAAAATGTTTTTTGTTAGGGAATGGGTCTTTGTAAATCCTTCCTGAAAATGTTTTTGTTTTCGTATCTACCATAATCTCACTCAAGTATTGAAGTAATTGTACCCTTATTTTTCAAAACCTGGAATTTTCACAAGCTCTCTTTTTGATGTGGAACTTTTCAAACAAAAGAAAGGAAACATCTTAAGAAAATTCAGCAAGTAAAGGTGACCTACCTTGAAGAACTTTTAACAGTTTCTGGCCTGTACCAGTGTTTGCCTCTATTGATGTATTTTGATGAGAAAACATGTCATGTGGGCTTCTTAGATATTGCAGAAAATGCCGGGTCGGGCCGCTCAGGGTTATTTTGTAGAAAATCAAGTGTTTCTGTTTCCTGTGCTACATAAAAGCTGTGT